>CACRXK020013119.1:0-14356 GCA_902702795.2 Paramuricea clavata
GTTTTAAATATGTGTAATTTTCAGTCGACGAAAAGTGCAAATTCAGCGAACACGGTCGCCTGGAGCTAAAGCGCTGTAAAAAAATTATTTTTATGAAAATTGAAAAACCAAAGTCCGTTTCATAACTCACTGGTATGTGCTATTTCACGGTAAAAGTTTGGGAGAAAACTATTTTCTGATCCGAAATGCAGTGGACCGCTTTTACAGAGACTGCCTCTTAAACAGCAAACAATTAAACAGCGAAGAGCGAACAGCGAATAGCGAACAGCGAAAAGCGAACAACAAGATGAGACGAGCCAAATTAAAACAAGACAGGACAAGGCCAAGGCCGAGGACGAGGACAAGCAAGCAAGCAAGCAAACAAGCAACCAAACAACCAAACAACCAAACAACCAAACAACCAAACAACCAAACAACCAAACAACCAAACAAACAACAAATAAGAATCATAATTCGGGCACAATCTAACCCAAAATGTTGAACATTTGTATTTCAGCTAATGATGTTAGCTTTCGATTTTAAAATTTCACTAAGCCTAAAAGATGCAACAGACCCTGGATACGAAGGAATAGAAAATCACGCTACAATGATTTTATCATGACAAAACACTTTGGACAATTTTTTTAAAAAAGCGTACGTTTTTTCAACACAATCGACCCCACCCCCTCTCCTTCACAATCGACACCCTCCCCCTCCCACCCCTCCCCACCTCACTTCACCTTCAAAGTTATGATGAGAAAAAAGTTAACAAAATGTTGCTTGCCACACAACCCAACATTGTTCAAAGTGAGGGAGGGAGGGAGGGATGGTGTTTATTACGCTGAATAGCGTTTGGGAATGTGCAGTTATCCTTATAGTATATCACTGCCCAAAAGTTTTTTGTTACTTGTTGTAGTTTAAGGGGATCACATTTACAGTACGCATGGTTTATTATACATGTATTCATATTCCGGTTACCTGCATGCAAAATTACACGGGTTTTAGGTTATTTTTTCAACATATCTGCATACTTACTGCAGAACGATATAGACAATCCATGTCAAAGACAGACCCGCTAGTGAGAGTCCAGATCCAATATAAGTGATCAAGTTCAAAGCAACCTTATTAGATCCATCAACCTAAATTAACAAAATATAGATGAATAATTTTTGTCTCTTTCCAAATATAAATAAGGGACCATTCATTATTTATGACTGGGGGTTGGCTGGCAAAAAAAGGGAGTGGATCATGAGGTATTTTTGACCAAAAAAGGGAGGGCACCTAAAAATATTGGTTCAGAAGTGGGGTCCAGTTATTTATTATTGTGATATTATAGTGGAGAAACATCAAGGCTCTCCTGAATTCTCGCCTCCCTGAGAAGTATCCAGGGCACTTGGCACCTCCGACCGGGATTTATGCAGATTTTTATGTAAACAACGAATACAATACATAGCAACATGGCCGAAGAAAACGACTCGAAATCAAGTGTTGAATTGGCGACAAAACTTGTACAACTCGGAACGGCTAGAGACAAAACAGAAACGATATTACAAGCTGCAAAAGAGAGTGCTATCAAGAGACATGTCGAGACATTGAGAGAGATAATAAACGAAGTCAATAAACTAGTACGTACGATCGAAGCAGAGAAAATTACAGCTAAGGAAAACAGCGACGAGATTGACACATGGATCGGTGAAATAGAGGAAAAATTAAACGAGGGCGACGAGAAAATTACTATTTTAGAACAGTGGTTGAACGAAACGCGAGAGAAACGTGAATATAGCGATCAGAAGTACCGCAAAGTCGAAGAAGGAAGCTAAGTCATATCTTGTGCTTTATACGTGTAGTCTAACAAGAGCCGTCCACCTTGACATTGTGAGATCGTTGGATACGAAAGAGTTCATCATGAGCCTCAAAAAGTTCATTACGAGGAGAGGAAGACCAAAGTTAATCTATTCCGATAATGCAATGACATTTAAAGCTGCCGCAAAATGGATTCAACTAGTAAGACAAGATGAGAAACTAAACAGTCTCTTAGCAAACATGTCGATCGAATGGAGTTTCAATTTAAGTCGGGCCCCATGGTGGGGAGGACAATTTGAACGTTTAATCGGGTTATTTAAGAGTTGATTCTATAAGTCAATCGGCAATGTTATCTTAACGTGGTCGGAACTCAAACAAACAAACAAACAAACAAACAAACAAACAAACAAACAAACAAACAAACAAACAAACAAACAAACAAACAAACAAACAAACAAACAAACAAACAAACAAACAAACAAACAATTTATTCACACTAGAAGTTACAATACGAGCATACACAGAGTTTGAGCAAACAACAATAATAGTGACAGGAAACCTGAAATAACTTTAAAGCTAAACTAGTCAGGTTTCCTATAATATTTGAATATAAAATTTAGATGAGGAATTTAAACAAGGTGTAACTACACTACGTAACTCACACACAAAAGGAAAGCATGCAACTACAAGAATCAAATTAAAAAAAGAAAAAAAACGATGCAGATCAAGTCGTTTCATATAATTTAAGATAAGATTCCTTTAACTGTCTCTTAAATCGAAAAAAGTAAGAGACTTCAAGGAATCTTCAATGCCATTCCAGACTTTCGATCCAAAATATCTAATATTAAATTTACCAAAATTAGTTCTTATTTTTGGAAGGTGAAAAGTAGATTTCAAAGCAAGTTGGGTACTGTAATCGTGCATACTATTAGCAGTTGTGAAAAAAGAATCAAAAGCGTTAGGTAACATACCCTGTACATATTGATACATAAAAATTGCAATATATAACTTAATTATTTAATTTATTTTTAGTAGTTTTAATTTATGAAATATAGGATTAGTATGTGCGTCAAATTTAGAAAAAGTTATAATACCAATAATCTTTTTTTAAGAGAAAAATAGGCTGAATATTCGTATTATAAATCATACCCTACACCGTACAGCCAAATATAAGGAAAGGATATATAATAGAATAATATAACTGGATTAGAATTTTAGTTGTTACAAAGTGATGGACTTTGCATAAAACACCTGTACCTCTAGACAGCTTTTTACAAATACTTGACATATGATCCTTCCAATTTAAGTGGCAATCCAACATAACTCCTAGATATTTAATACTCCTAACGTGCTTTATTAATTTATTATTAATAATTAACTTCATAGAGTAGTTAATCTTTCTTTGATGAGGTTTAAAAATTACAAAATTAGTTTTTTCAATATTTAATGATAGCTTATTTGAACATAGCCATGTATTTATGTTACTTAGCTCATGATTTATGATACTTTCCATTTTTTGTAAATTTTTATGGGAAAAAAGATTTGTATCATCCGCAAAAAGATGAAAATCAACAACAGTTGACGATCCACTTAAGTCATTGATGTATATAAGAAACAACAATGGTCCAAGAACTGAACCTTGTGGAACACCACATGTGATTGATTGGTAATTAGAGGTCTCATCGCCTATTTTAACAAATTGCTTTCTTTTACTTAAAAAAAGAACAAAAGTCGTGTTAGATATCGAAATAGCGATGAATAATCGCCCTCTGTGTTACTTAGAGGATGATGGCAGTTACCTGTGCTCACACCCAGTGCCATGCTCCACACCCAACCCACCTACATTCCCGAACTGGAAAAACACCACATCGAAGAGAAAGATCTCAGAAAGCGAGCCAAACATCTGGTGAAATGCAAACAAGCAATGTGAAATCGGTGGACCAGAGAATGTGTGCGTGGTCTTCGTGAGCAACACCGAATGACTAGACCAAAATCAATGCAACATCCCAAAGTTGGAGAGATCGTGATTGTAAAGGAATATCAAAAACCAAGAAATACCTGGAAACTTGCCATTGAAACTTTTTTGTGATGGGTCACGTGATTAACAAGCATGCGAGACTAACCAGCGAGAGAGAAACAGTGAGAAATCAGTGAGAGAGATTTGTATTTTATTATTATTATAAAGTTATTATAAAGTTATTATTATTTTGTTATCGTGATTTGCCCTGGATACTTCTCAGGGAGGCGAGAATTCAGGACAAGGCAGCAAATGTATAGCTAGCAAAATTCTCAATTTTAATCAACAGATAGACCCAAAAGGCAATGCACAAATATCCAAAATACAATACGTACACAGCTAATATCATGAAAAATAATCGAACATGTACCTTACAACTTTTAAACTCATAAACTTGCCATAAATTTTTGTCATATTCAATTTGTGTACATTTTAATCAAAAAAAGATAATTAACGAGTAAACGATGTAGCAACATTACGTCCAGGGAAAGTTTGGCACATACTATGTACACTAGTTTATACTAGGTATTTTATTCATGGTTTAATTTAGTAAAGAGTTTGTTGGTTTACCCTGTCAAGTCTGAGTCAAATGTCCACGTCACCAGCTGTTTAGCTGTCTTTGTAGTTCATTGACGTAGTATGTATACCCCAACCCTACTCCTAACCCAGGGGCCGTAGCAACCGCGGAGGGGGGGGGGGGGAGCTGCAGCTCCCCCCAATCATTTGCTAATAATCATTCGTTTTTCCAAAATCATGCAGCCTTTATCATTTAAATAATATACCTAATAGCGGCTACATTATCCATGAGAAACTGCAAAGAATGAAGATATTTCTCATACTTTCCTGCAACTTATCCAACATATAGTTAATTAAATACGCCCTCGCCAATTTAGTACTACTAAATTGTAAATTTCGACACACTAAAATGCTGTTTTCTGACCATCAGAATTCTGTCAAATCTTCTCTAAAGTCCAGGAAATGGAATTTCAGAGACTCTAAATTTAAAAATTTCCTCGGGCCATTGGCCCTCGCTTTCAGCTGCCCTAAACTCCTGACCGGATTTTACTCGTCAACGGAGAAGCTCTGCTAGGCATGTCCCGATTGTGCTCGGCAACCTTTGAGCAACTTTTTTACGTTTGGAGCAAACTACACTCTACAGTTTACTAGTTACTATACTCTTTGTAGCGAAAAATGGGTTAACAAAAAATCTGACAATGTCTCTAGTTAACCCATTGCACCCCAGCGCACCCTACTTATTTTTTACTTGTTTAACACCAGACGATTTTACTCGTTGTGACAGAAAACTCTGCAGCTTAATTAATGGGTTAAATAGTCATACATATTGATTGTTGAAAGCGCAAGTAAATGAAAGATCTGATGCCTTTAACAACAAGTTTAAAGAGCTCATTTCTATACAGTACTGTACATTTATTCAACATGGGCTCCACCTTTGAATTTACTATACGAGTAAATTCTTAAACACGTCCAAATTTATCATTATGATAAATTCGCGGCACATTTTGAATTTATCAAAATAGTTAATCGTAAAACCACAATCATTAGACAAGATTTCTTGTTATAAATGTAATGGCGCTAAATTTTTCAGGTTTTTGAAAATATTGATTTAAAAAAGTTTTAAAAGAGTTTAAAAAAGCAAAAAAATTTAAAAAGTTAGATGTTAGGAACTGCAGTAATCTGATTAGAATTCCTAGACTTAAATCAGTTAAAACTAAACAAGTGTTACCTAATATCTTGTCTCTTAATGCGAGATCCATTTTAACTAAAACTGACGAACTCGCTCTTGTTATTCACAATTAAAAATCAGACATAGTAATGGTGTCCGAAAATTGGCTTTCCGATGTTATCCCAGACGAAGCACTACATTTTCCGGGCATACCAGGCTTCAGTGTAATAAGGAATGACAGGGTTAATATGAGAGGTGGTGGTGTGGCTGTCTTCGTTAAGGATACGATTCCGTTTAAAATCCGCCATGATTTTACTAGTCCGGACTATGAATGTTTATGGATCATACTACGTCCAAATTGGCTCCCCAGATCAATCTCAAAAATTGCCTTGGCATGTGTTTATTTACCCCCATCGCTAAATTTTTGAGCTACTGAGGAATTTTACGACTATTTCTGCAGCTGCTACGACGCGCTTACAAGTGAAAGTCGAATCTATCAATTGTTGTTGCTGGGGATTTCAATTCTGTGAGCAACGGTTTTCAGGAGAAGATAATTACGAACAACTGCCGATTAAAGCAGGTGGTGAAGAAACCAACAAGGGGAACAGCAATTCTTGATCTTATATTTAGCAACGCTCACACTTTGTATGAGGAACCGGAGGTGCTTGCCCCGCTTGGTAGTTCTAACCACTGCATGATAGTTTGGAGACCAAGAGTTCGAACAGTGAATAAGAACATAACAAGGAAAATCATTACTCGACCGATAAAGAACTCCAGTCTTCAGTTATTTGAAGTTTTATCAGCCGGCAAAACTGGCCAATGGTATATAACTCTTCTTGCATAAATAGCAAAGTAGATGCCTTTCTATCTGTTACATCAGAGATGATTGTATCGTTTTCCCGTTGAAAACATTTAAAGTGCATGAGGACGATAAACTGTTTATATCTGGAAAAATTAAACAAATGATTTCCAAAAGAGACAAATTGTATCAGCGGGGAAGAACGGACGATTTTAAATCATTGCGTAATAAAATTGTTTTGGAAATTCAAAAGGAAAAACATAAACTATACCACGAAAAGATTAAACCTGCCCGTGTCCAAGATCCCAAAACATGGTGGAAAAACATTAAAAAAAAAGTTGGAAAGAAACAACGAGGCTTTACTCTCATTAATCCTGCAACTGAGGCTCCATTAAACCCGAAAGAGACCGCTTATCACATGAACGACTTTTTTACTAACCTCACTAGCGACTTTTCAGAAGTAAGAAGTGAATGGCTTCATGTTGGACCCGATGAACCCTTACCATATATTACGTTTGACAGTGTTGTGAACAAGCTAATTAGCAGCCTTCAAGTAAACAAAGCAGTGGGTCCCTTTGACCCTAACACAAAGATAATCAAGCTATTTGCAAAATACTTTGCAGGGCCTCTAACACACATATTTAATGAGTTCTTTACTTGTCGGCTCTTCCCGGATATATGGAAAGTATCCAAGGTGTGTGGAATGCCAAAGAACAAGCCTTGCTGTTCAGTAGATCTTCTGAGACCAATTGCACTAACAAGTACCTTGTCCAAAGTCCAAGAGGCATACGCCACCAAATGGATTTATGAAGATGTTCGGGAAAAAATTAGTGAATTCCAGTTAGGCGGCCTTCCTGGTACATCTGCAGTTCAAGCCTTGATCTATCTACTGCATAAATGGCACTCGGCAATGCACACTCCAGGAAAGGTCATTAGAATTAAAGTTTGTTCGTTCACTGCAACCAGGTATATCAATCATGTTTCGCTCGCTACTCTGGTTTAAATAAATGATTACAAAGCCCAGTCGAATTGTAATCAAGACCCAACGTTTCGACACTCCAGTCTAGTGTCTTCATCAGGGGTGATCTAAAACTGCGATCGTGGCTTCTTAAATACCCAAGGGATGACGTCACCTGCCAAGAAGATGCATATATTCTTCTGGCAAATAGGCGCCGTCATCCCTATTCAAAGCATGATGACTCATATTTATATGCCACGCTTCTAGGCAAAGTCTTTGACCATAGCGATTGTTTGTGGTAATTACTTTAGAATTTTCCCACGCAATCTCGTGTTTGGTGTAACATACATGTTCGGCTGAAGCTGATTTTCCCTTGTCTAAAGTTGAAACAGCCTTTTGATGTTCTTTTAGCCGTGTACCAAACTGGCGTTTAGACTGACCCAAATACTCTTTATCGCAGTCACCGCATGGTATAGAATATATAGCATGAGTCTTCTGATTTTTTTCAACAGGATCTTTTGGCTTTGCGAAAATATGGCCTAAGGTCAAATAGGGTTTTAAGGCAACCTTAAGAGAGCTTGCCTGTAAGAATCACCGAATGTGTGGCAGATATGAAAAACTGAAAGTTCTTCAATTTCCCTCGTTTTAATATATATTGTAGACCTATCCAGTCCCACACATTTACTGAAGATTCAGCCATCAAACAAAAAATGAAGGAAAGTTAGAGCACTTCAAAAATCGAACCAAAAATGACGCGAAATGTCCAAGAAATTACGCTATATAAAGCAGTCAACATCATGTGTTGTGCTGAGCGCGCATTATAAGTTTTTGCTCTGCTGTTACAATATTAGCCTCCTGCGCAGACGTTGTTAGTGGCCCGAGGCCTCACCTAACGTCTGCTCACATTCGCTATGCATTTGACTTCCCGGCAATTGACCAATCACAATTATCTACACGATAATTGGAAGATCGACCTTCAATGACCTTCACATGGAAAACCCAACACACGGCAAGATAAATGGAAGGCCATTATCAACAAATCTGCAATATTTTTAAAGTTGAAAGTTTTACTGTTCATCAGAAAAAGGCTATTCATTCTATCATAAACAAAAGGAAGGATGTTTTTGTTAATCTCCCAACTGGCGCAGGAAAATCACTCATTTATCAAGCGTTACCTAAGCTATTCGATGAAAAATTTGGTGGTAAACATGTAGTTATCGTGGTTTCGCCTTTGATTAATTTGATGCGAGATCAAGTAAAGAAGCTACGCGATTTAGGAGTCAGTGCTGTGTCGTTAAGTGAAATCGAGAGCGACGAAGAAGAGAAGGCATTGCAAGAAGGGAAATTTTCTGTAGTATATGGCACACCAGAGGCATTATTGAAGACCGAACGATGGAGAAGAATGCTTTCCAACAAAGTGTACAGCAAAATGGTTTGTGCTGTGGCTATTGATGAAGCGCATGTGATTAAACAATGGTATGTATTGTATGTCTTGAATTTGTCTTTTTATACGTTGCCTCATATTATCTATTGGCATTGAATGTCGTACTAACAATATTATACAGTATATATGAGCCATTATTGTCAATATACACATCCCAACCCTCTGATTTCTATTTTTTAAATACTACCATTATTAATAATCTTGCAGTTTGGGTATTATACTCATATACCCAACCCCTAAGAGATTTTCGCAGTTTCGCGAAGGATACCCACGAAATCGTGAGTTTTGCTTTTACCAAACAGTCTCGTACGTTTATTTTTATCTATTTCTTCACCCTTGCATGTGAAGCAACTATTTACAATACTTTTTTCCTTTGTTTCAGTGTTCATATTATATGTACATCACGCAGTTGTAATTTGTAATACAAAAATAGTGTAAATTGCTACAATAGGAAATTGACAGCTTGCTGGGTTTCAGGTATGACATTTGACATGTTGTGGGCGGGATAATTACATTGTTTACATAAAATTATATTGGCTGTTCTAAACAATGGGAAGTCAAATGCATAGCGAATGTGAGCAGACGTTAGGTGAGGCCTCGGGCCACTAACAACGTCTGCGCAGGAGGCTATTACAATATATGTCTTTAGAATATATGGAACTTTCTCGTGATATCTTTTCTCCATAAATCGAAACTTATTGACTTGGTTATTTTAGATCAAAGATGGTTGAAATTTCCGGGTTTCCCAAACCGTTCGAGGCTGTCAATTTCCCGTTTGTAATCTAAAATGACTGAAAATTGCAAACTTCGCAAGGCTATATTTTCCGCATTTTACAACATTTCGCAACGAAACTTTGGAATATCACTAATTTTGTGATGCTCTTTCAAGCTGTGATGAAATTTTTGTTGAGATCAAAATTTAGCCTATTGCGCAAGTGGTCAATTGCACCACTTTCGGCCCAAATGTGGTATACAAAATTTGTAAATTTCGTATTGCTATTATTTTCCTCATTTTGCAACATTTCGCGGCCAAACTTTGCAATTTTACTAATTTTAACATGCTCTTTCTGGATGGATTTTGTTCTTCTTGCCTAGATCAAAATTTAGTCTATATGATCTATAGCTGGAATTGCCCATTGAGTGGTTCGTATTAACTGGAGCGTGACATGTACACTGTGAATATTATTTCTTAAATTTTTTTCAAAACGATTCTGTGTTTACTGTAGTCGTCACTGAGAACACACGCTTCACTCTTAAATATCGGTCATGCGTTTTTAAATTAACTCAAACTTACACTATGAAAAACACAATCATGCAGATATGCAAATACTATACAAATATAAATAAAAACGTTGTCGTTGAATGGAAAATCAGCTGGAAAAAGGTTAGAATGCAGGATGGTAAGCTTGATCGTTTCTAGAGTGCCTGCGACGAATTATGTCGTTGTCTAGCACGTAAAGAAAAAAACAGTTTCAAGATTGTTTACAAGAAAAAATAATATTATTATTAATCAAATATTATTTGATTTGTAACCTACGCTGTTATAAACCCGGAAGTAACTTTCTCAACATAGTTGTAAATAAACGCACGCAGCGAGACTATAAATTGTCCACTGTAGTTTAATATTGCAACTGAAACGGTCTGATTATGTTACATTGGTTTGTTACAGTTCTTGAAGCATAAAGGTAAGTCCATTGTATTTTTCGTATTTCCTTAGCTTTATCTCGATTAAGTTTTAATTTAAATTACACGGAAATATTTAACTAAGAGTCTAAGTGTTTTCCCAATCACCAAATGTAATGTAACTTCCACCGACAAAAATATTAATGGGAAGAATTGTTTCTGCTCTACCATGATATCAATTTGGTACAGCTCATTACAAGTATTGCAGGAATCACTTGAAACTGAACTGAACCATTTACTACAGACATAAAAAACAGGCAGTCGCGAGACTGCACGTGCTACTGTTGTTTACAAACAATATAACAATGCACGGAAAGTATTACATGTAACCAGACACAGTTCTATAATGCCCTAGTATCTTCTAGGGACAAACCTATAAAACAAACCGGTGCCCTAGTGTCTTCTAGCGACAAACCTAAAACAAAGTCAAAACCGTCGACACTAAAGTGCATGACAGAATAAATAGTTGCATATTGACAACAGTTTGTCCTGAAGCGGGATTTCAAGGCCCCCCTCCCCTATTGGCAGACCCCCCCCCCCTCCCCATTGTTGAAACCCGTCGGAAAATTGGAAATTTGTTATGTTGTCGAATCGATACGTAAGAAAAGTTATTTCAAAGTATGTGTAATAAAATGCAAGTCGACATGAATGTATCGATAGGAAATGTAAACAATTAAATATGCAGCGTCAGCAGCAATAAAAATAATTATTACCTTAGAGATTACATCAAGTAAATATGCTTGTGATTCCGCATAAACGTACAAACTCACAGACAGAATCATGCAGTAAAGCCGGTGTCAAACTTGGACGGGCACCGCAATTTAAAGCCATATAACCTTGGGGCTGCGGCTATGTTTTTCACGTTCGAAAAAAGTTAAAATGCATGCTTGGTCGTGCGTGCGTACGTGCGTGCGCGCAGTATGTATATACACATATACTGTAGACAAAGTAACTTGAATGCAAAGAAAATCATTAAGAAGTAAACTCTGTGTTCTCAGTGTCATTTACAGTGAAGCATGTTAACTTTTTGAATAGAACAAGCGTAAGATATTGGAATCGTAACGCGCCGGTTAATAAAACCCAAGCACGCAATTACGCTAATATTGTACATGTTTAAGATCAAATTTCGCCAAGACACAAAAGAATCCCAAACATCTGAAATCATCGTCGAATGACTACATCCTAGCCCTAACGAATTATGCATATGTACCTTTATAAAGAAAGTAGGACCATTTTTAAATAGGCGATTTCCAAGACGTACTTTGGCTAGTTTGGAGAACCCGGAAATTTCAACCATTTTTGATCTAAAATAACCAAGTCAATAACATTTCGATTTATGGAGAAAAGATATCACAAGAAAGTTGCATATATTCTAAAAACATATATTGGAACAGCAGACCAAAACTTATAATGCGCGCTCAGCACAGCACATGATGTTTACTGCTTTATTTAGCGACATTTCTTGGACATTTCGCGTCATTTTTGGTTCGATTTTTGAAGTACTCTAACTTTTCTTCGTTTTGTGTTTCATGGCTGAAACTTCAGTAAATATGTGGGGTTGGATAGGTCTACAATATATATAAAATCGAGGGAAATTGAAGAACTTTCAGTTTTTCATATCTGCCAGAAAATGGTGAATTATTGCGATTTTTACAGACAAGCTCTCTTAATATTACAATTACTTAAGATTCTCTTGATTGGTTCTGTGACACCTTGAATGTATGGAACTATTGCAAAACCCTTAACAGAGGTATCACCCTCGGAGTTATTTTGGTTCCTACAAACAGGTGGTCTCAGGCAATCATTAAGAAAACGCTTTGGGTAATTGTTTTCCCCTAAAACATTTAGAACATATTCACGTTCATTAGCTTGAGAATCACTGTTTGACGGCAACGATTCAGCTCTTTCAGTGATTCAACGATTCAGCTCTTTCGGCAACGATTCAGCTCTTTCGGCAACGATTCAGCTCTTTCAGCCGTCAAACAGTGATTCTCAAGCTAATGAACGTGAATATGTTCTAAATGTTTTAGGGGAAAACAATTACCCAAAGCGTTTTCTTAATGATTGCCTGAGACCACCTGTTTGTAGGAACCAAAATAACTCCGAGGGTGATACCTCTGTTAAGGGTTTTGCAATAGTTCCATACATATTAAGGTTGCCTTAAAACCCTATTTGACCTTAGGCCATATTTTCGCAAAGCCAAAAGATCCTGTTGAAAAAAATCAGAAGACTCATGCTATATATTCTATACCATGCGGTGACTGCGACAAAGCGTATTTAGGTCAGTCTAAACGCCAGTTTGGTACACGGCTAAAAGAACATCAAAAGGCTGTTTCAACTTTAGACAAGGGAAAATCAGCTTTAGCCGAACATGTATGTTACACCAAACACGAGATTGCGTGGGAAAACTCTAAAGTAATTACCACAAACAATCGTTACGGTCAAAGACTTTGCCTAGAAGCGTGGCATATAAATATAGTCATCATGCTTTGAATAGGGATGACGGCGCCTATTTGCCAGAAGAATATATGCATCTTCTTGGCAGGTGACGTCATCCCTTGGGTATTTAAGAAGCCACGATCGCAGTTTTAGATCACCCCTGATGAAGACACTAGACTGGAGTGTCGAAACGTTGGGTCTTGATTACAATTCGACTGGGCTTTGTAATCATTTATTTAAACCAGAGTAGCGAGCTAAACATGATGGGTCATTAGAATTGTTTTTCTTGATTTTCGGAAGGCGTTTGATCTTGTAGATCACAACAAGCTTCTTGAGACCTTCACTGGAATCGGTGTACGGCCCGCATTAGTGGGTTGGTTTGCGTCCTATCTACATGGCAGATCGCAATTTACATCATTTCAAGGTGAGCAATCAGACCTGCGAAAGATCAGGGGTGGAGTCCCACAGGGTAGCAAGCTGGGTCCAATAGCATTTGTCCTGAAAATTAACCATCTCCCACAAGTCGCTATACCTCATGAGCAGGAACAGATATGTGAAGCATCTGATGATCAAGATATAGCTATATTCGTTGATGATAGTACATTGTCCGAAGTCATTACCATAACTCAACATTCATCTGGTAGCCCAATTGGTAACACCCAACGAAGTGTAAATAACGTAGTGCAATTTGCAAAGGATGAGAGTATGGAACTGAATGGGAAAAAATGTAAAGAAATGCTAATTGATTTTCGGAAGAAGAAAACAGAAATACCACTGATTAATATTGGCGACGATAAAATATCCCGTGTAAAGTCGTATAAATTGTTAGGAATATGGATAGACTATGACATGAGATGGAAAACCAACACTGAGTACATTGTAAAAAAAGGCGCTAAGCGACTTTACCTCTTGAAGATTTTAAAGAGTTATGGTGCACCATAAAATGACCTATTAGCTTTCTATTGTACAGTAATTCGTTCTGTTCTAGAGTATGGTGTACAAATCTGGAGTGGTGGTCTGACACAAATGCATAAGAAAAACATAGAAAGAATCCAAAAACGAGCCCTCCGAATAATTTATCCTGGCCTTTGTGATTATGGACTTCTATTATCTCAGAGCAATCTGCTGACCTTAGAAGAACGCAGAAACAATTTATGTGCCTCCTTAAAAAAAATTAATTGAGGACATGTTACAACCATCACACAGACTTCACGGACTATTGCCAAAGAAACTGAGTGACATTAGGGAAAGAGAGACTAGGACAAATGGTGAAAAGATTTATAACTTTTTTTGCAACACTGAACGTTTTAGAAACAGCCCTGTAGTTCATGCTATTAATGAATATAATTTTAAATTAGAAAAGTAAGATTTATATACATTTTTATACAATTCCATATATATATATATATATGTATAAACGATTTTAATATACATATAGGTCCATTGATGTAAATAGTTTTAAATAAGTAATAATTCTAATTAATTCTAATTAATATCTGACGATGTAAACACGTTGTAATTTAGCTTGCTATTGAACGTGTATTAATAAA
>CACRXK020013120.1:0-14355 GCA_902702795.2 Paramuricea clavata
ATAAATGTGAACCTAAGAAATATAAGTGTAGGTGTAGATTTTTTGAACATAAAATTGGAGATGCGTGTGTGAAATTGTAACGGTAAAATATCCTGTTGCGTAAAAAAATTTGATCAGACTCGAGGAGTATGATCTCGCTGTACTAAAAAGCTTGTATGGAGGCATGTAAAATATATAAAGCGAGAGGAGATAGTCATGTGTGTAAAATTCAGTATCCCTGTACGCGGCGTTTCGTCCTTCATGAAATCGTCAGCAGGGATTGGGGTTGGCACATGTATAAGAGAAGGATAGAATATAGAAACCGATTTGGATTACAGAGTGAATAAACATAAAAATAGTAAAATGTGTGTATGATTATTGTGAAATAAATATAAAGTATAAAGTGTCTTACCAAATTCGCTGATATTTTTTGTCAAACGAACACGTTGGGCCATGATTGTAATCACCAAGGGATGTGGTATATAACTATAGCGTTTATATATAGAGCGTCAGTATGCAGCTGTATAAATTGCGTGTTACGTTTGGTCATACGCAGCGGGTGAGTAAGATGAACAGTACATGTGGGTGTTTAGGTTATTGTGTTGAGGGATTATTTTGGAAATTGTGTATACTGGGTTGTATCTGTTTACTTCATGTAATAATAGTGTTTGTTAGTGTTTGTGAACTTGTTATTTTATGTTGAGAGTGTTATTTAAAGTGTTGTGTCAGTGGTGTTTTGAGATATTTTTTTGAGTCTTGGGGTAAAAAATGGTTGAGCCTGGGGAGGGGGTAGTGAACTGAGATAATGGACTTGAGTGTTTGTTTTATTGTTTAGGGATCGGATGTGTGTTATATTAATAGTTATAATATAGCATTTGTAAATTCTGAACGCTGATTGGCTAAGAGCCGTGTTGATATAACTCAATGTCAACACGGGAAATTTCCGCCGCTTGTAAACACGGAAATTTTTCTTATCCTTCGGGCTTTTGACATTGCTAAAAATTATAATAAAAATATAAAACATTTTTTCCGTATTGATATATAGTTATATCAATTAACACTCGTGGAAGTTGGGAAAACTCGAAATTGTATGAAAACACTCCGCCCTTCGGGCGTCGTGTTTCCATACAATTTCTCGTTTTCCCAATTCCACTCGTAATCAACACGGAAAATGTATTATATTTGTTAACTGTAATGTGCAACAGGCTTGCGTGGTTGGCCATTGTGCAATGCATTTACTTAGTATTACTGTTGTATTGAGTTGCGAAGATTGGTCTGTTAGTTGCTTTATTTGCATTTTCTGTTTTGTTGAGTATGTCATTTTGTGTGTATAGTAGGCCTAGTGCTTTGTTAAGTGATGTGATAATGTTGTCATGTTTGTGAATGAAGGCAATAAGTACGCTGTCCAGTCTTTGCTGTAGTTTCTTGCTGTTGGTGGTGATGCGTATATATCGTAGTGCTTGGCTGTAGATAATAGAGTTTTTGCATGTTTGGCGGTAGGAGGAATTTTGATTCAGGGGTAGAGTTCTATCAGTTGGTTTGATAAATTATATATACGTCTGATTTGAGTTTGTTGTTGGAATTAATGTAAATAGTTGTGGCAAGGAAGTTGACTGATTTTTATTTTTTATGAGTAATGAGTAGTCAAATTTAATTGTGGGATGGAAGTTGTTAATGTATGACAAGAGTTTTTCAATGTCATGGGTCCCGAATTGCAAATGTGTCATCTATGAATATTATTCATTTAATTGGTATAAGACCCTGTGGTGCTTCGTTGAGAAGCTTCCGTTCCAATATTGCCATGAATATGTTTGCAAAGGTAGGTGCCATAGATGATTCCATAGCGGTACCATGAATTTGTAGAAAGTGTTCATTGTTAAATGTAAAGGAGTTTTTATTAAGTATGAGAGATAAAATGTCATAACTGATTGTTTTATTTGAGAAGTTATTATATTGTTTTCATTCAACATATCTACACAGGCTTGGATGCCATGATCATTAGGTATGTTGGCAGGGGCGTAAATGTGGGGGTGGGGGGTGGGGGGGTGGTTCACCCCCCCAGAGAAATGATCCAGTCGGTCTCAAACCACGTGCAGTCGGTCTCAAAATTATGCGTTTGTTTACATGCAGTGCTTTGCGAAGCAAATTGAATATTTTCGAAACTCGAGATAAACTCGAACTATTGAGCATTGAGTTGGAAATTTGCTCAAACAGCTCAGAAATAATATGAAGAAATATTACGTACTTATTTCGCGAGTTTATGAACGAATTATTAGTCAAAACACGCGCAAAGTGATGAAGTTTCCATTTACTTTGCAAACATGGAGATATCTATATGTCACGATTACGTGTTGGCACTTTTATTTGGAATTTAGGTTCTGCAAGGTCATTCACGGGTGATATTCTATGTCTTCTATATTAGCGAAAATTTCAAACCCCCAAAATCAGACTCCAAAATGCGATGAATCTCGATCAAAATAGCTAGCATTAGTTACAATATTTCTCCGGTTCCTATAAACTATATTTTTTAAGATGCAAAGATATGTAACACGATATGCATATGCATTTTGTTACCAAAAAGTTTTATGTGCCTACTGCAATCAAGAAATTCGATCAGTGAACGACGCACTGGTTTATCTGAAATCACGGAGCGAAAATTGTTTCCACTGACTAGGCGATGTTTCCAATTGTTGCTTACATGCAGTCAGGCCCATAACTAGGTATACGAGTCAATCGAGTTCAAGTTCAATTACAGATTGTTGCTTACATGCAGTCAGGCCCATAACTAGGTATACGAGTCAATCGAGTTCAAGTTCAATTACAGACTGTAGTTCTCTCTATGCAGTAAAGAAGCATTATTCTTGCCCTACAGTAACGTAAGAAATGGGAGGCTGTATGGGTGCACAAGTACCCCAATAACAAAAGTGCGGGCCAGCGCCCAAATATTACAACAATTGAGCACAAACACTTTTATATTTTGCACCTGATCAATGGTGTTCGACCAAAAATATTTGTAATTCTTAGCCTCAAGATTGGGGGCAAATTACAGTATAAAATTATAGTCATTGTGTCACTGTTTATGAAATTGATTTTTCGTTTGAACTGCTCCCAGAATGCAGAAAATAGCGTTTCTAAGCCTTAGAAAATCAAAAATTTTCTGGGGAGCATGCCCCCAGACCCCCCAGAAGTGTCTCGGTCAATCAAAAATCCTATAGTTACGTGCTTGACAGTTCCGCATCAGCCGAGCGCAGCTTTTCAAAGCTGAAATCAGTGAATACTGTTATACGTTCAGTAATGAACCAGGAACGCCTTGGTGAACTCTTGACTCTTGCGTGTGAGCGCGATCTAAAGCCTGCAGCACACGAGAGCTATCTGCTGAGCCAAAAGTTACTCGTGCCTGTTAGCTCAGCCGATAGCTCAGCGATCGAACATGTTTGATACGTGAGAAAAGGTTGCATGAGGCAAAAAACTCAGTAAAATGTACGCGCACACGGTGAGCTATCGGCTGAGCTAACAGGCACGAGTAACTTTTTGCTCAGCACATAGCTCTTGTGTGCTGCAGGCTTAACAGACACGATCGATCTTGACGAAATCGCTAATTCGTGGTCAAACCTAGGTTCAGATTCCAGCCGTTGTGTTCTCGCCACTCGCCCACTTAACGGCTGGGTCAATGAGCTTCGGCATTGTTCTGATTGACCAATCACATTACAGCCCCCCCAAAATTTGGGGGGCATAAATTTGTATTAATAATGCATAAATTTAACACAAAGGTAATAAATTAAATATGGCTAAAGCGCATTGCTATCAGTGGTTCGAGGACGGCGTTGTGCAAATATGTGCACTTAAAAAGATCTGTTCAACGATATTTATGCGTGAACTACATGGGTTAAAGCGACATTTTTGGGGGAAGAGTAATTCCGACGATTTTTACGACACGAACCGCATTATGATTTACAGAAGTCTCTCTATGTTAATAGTCGCTGGAACGTTTTCGAATCCGTTGCATATTTTTATATTGTGTTTATAAATAATATATCCAATTAAGGACTCTTGGTCATGAAAGGACAAAGAATATTTTGCGTGTGGCTTAGCAAAATTAATAACCTTTCTTTTTTTAGCTTAGTTAGCTAGGTGGCCTAGTCCTTTGAAACCCTCCCTGTTTCTGCTGATTCAGTTGGACATTTATAATTATATTTACAGTAAACCTGGATGTGTTTATTATTGGGCTGGTCTGACATATTGCCAGGAAAGTAGAAAAAGTTATTTTGCAAAGTCTTGTGACATATAGTATATTAGTATGTAGGATATTGCAGTATCTAAAAGGCTTATTTTAATTAATATTAAGACATGTTTATATGGCAACTAGGATGTCAGGCAACTAGGATGTCATGTTTATACATGTTCGTGAGTGAGTTCATCAAATATATACATGTATTTTTGAACACGAGTTCATATGATAGTCAGGATCTGGGAAACTGCCTAATCCTGCCTAGCTGGGATTTTATAAACAGGCCCTTTCATGGAGCCCATGGCTAGGTAATAATAGGCCTAGTTAGATCTCCCACAAGCTAGTTTGGGCCATTTGACAATATTTTTTAGACTGGGCAGGTAATTTGTGAACTGAAACTGATATATCAGTGTGTTCATATATGCTAATTACAGACAAGCACAATAAATTCAATATTATTTTATATATTGACAATATGATTTACCATGAATACTAATTGAATAAATGTGGGCACATAGTTATTTGAAGGGCAATAAATAAATCCAATTGGTATCATGTGTTTCTTTGTTGTGAAGGGGCAAAGAATGGGACTTGTTGGATAGCCTAAGTAGAGGATTTATGGAATAAAAGTATGCAATGTTTTATAAATTCAGACATCAGTGAAATATGCATTCAGTCTGTTCAACAAGCTCAAATATGTTTGCTCTCAGGCTGAGTTTTGGTAACCTTGTCAGTATGGTATTAAGAAAAGGATAGTTGTCATGTCAACGTGTGTTTTTAACGGATGTTCATATGAAAGCCAGACTGAGAATGACAAAGCATGATAAATTACTAGTTCTGAAAGATTGAATATTTATTTAAGCTAATAAACAAGGGTTCAGAAAATTTATTGCAGTAACACTTTAGTTAGAAAATATCAAAATGTTAAACACCAAAATTATCCTTGCATGGGGGATTAAGTTTTCATGGGGGAAAAGAAGCCAAATTCTTCTTGCATTTCTGCAGAGATATATTCAGGGATGGATTTACTGGGGGGGGAGGGGGCACTCCCCTAGCCCTGGCCAGAAGGGGTGCAGGGGGGTGTGCTATTTTTCATGATAAAGCAAAAAATTATTAGAGACAAAATGACATACAGTAATTTGAGTAATAACATGATGATAAGCGAAATGTGAACAACAATTACAATTTAAATACAGTAGTCAAGCAGGACTTTGCAGTAGTGAAGCAAGTTGATGGGCGGGTGGCACACATGACTGACACAACTCGGCACCAGAGCTGGCAGAGCACCCCCTACCAGATCATGCTGGATCCATCCCTGGATGTATTTACTGCCATGGGGATGCACCCCCCTTAACATTGGCAAAGGGGGTGTAAGGTGGGGGGGGGTATTTCATCAAATATTTTTTTTTTCAATTTGGAAAGGCAATATCCTGTCACCATTACCACTATAATACCCCTCACTGCTGTGTGTAGCTACAAATGATTACGGACTTGGTCAACAGTCGTATACAACACCGAAATAAAGCCAAGAACATTTTAAATTTCAAATATTCTTGCTACACCAAAAGATGGTTTAACCAAATCTATGAAGGTGCACAGTAAGGTACAGTTCAACATCAAACACTAAGTCTTCTATTTTGTAGCTTGGAAGTTTGCAGGCTTCCAGACCATCATAATGATCATATCTTGACAGACTATTGTTTGGTCTATAAAAGACTTAGTTCCTTCACTGTCCCTCAAACAAAATCATAAGGAAAATCTTTAGATATTAATCACAAGGCGTAAAATTGCATTGCGTATAACTATGGTATAACTATAGTCTATAAACAACTCAAATAAATATTAACATTAAATTTATGTTCCTCTTCAAAGAATATTCGTTGAAAAACTATTTGTTTGAAATATATAAGACGTTAATTATTCAGATTCACCTGCTTTTGTTGGTAGGGTTTATTGTTTCACTATTTAGATATATAATATATTCATTGACTCGTGTACATTGCAGTTCCTTTCTTCGTTAAAAACATACTAGAACTTAATAACATTTTGTCAAATGAACTTAAAAGTTTCCATTTTGTTTTCCTTTACAAAAAAGTTATCGATGAATGCACAAAGTTGTTAAAATTTGCTATTTCCTCTTCGAAACAAAATTGTTCGCTCCTGACAATACATAATTATAGAAATACATAATTATGCAAAATATATGCATACATTTAAATATTAACCTTGACGTCACAGACAAGAAATATTAACCATTGACCCAGCCGTTAAGTGGGCGAGTGGCGACAACACAACGGCTGGAGTCTGAGCCTAGGTCAAACCTGACTAAGCACGGACACTTACAACATTTCACAGTAAACTGTACGTGTTCTTGCAAAATTCCTAATAAATGCCATCAATTTCCATGCTTTGTACTCAATTTTATTGCAACACACGAACTCAGCAAGAGTCGGTCTGGATTCACATTTCAGTGGTGGGTCGATCTCATTTCGTGATTACACCCTCCCAGTCAAAATCGATATGCCCGCCCCTGTCTTTGGTCTTGTCCCTGTATGGTGTTACCGGTAACCCCTGATTTTTTTATTTCTGCAGTACCTTTAGTTGAGTAATGCACACATACAGGGTGTATCAAAAAATGTCCCAAATGGATCATTTCCCCTATATCATGCAAAATTTGGGATATTTTTTGTAACTGAGAGTAGTTTGGAGAATTTTCCATTGGGGACATTTTTTATACACTCTGTAGTATATAATAGTGTAAATAGATGTATATTGTAATTAAGTTTCTATTATTTTGTATATTTCGAATAAACTAGTGTCCGATGTGGTATCTCAAACCTGTATAGTACGTATCTTTCTTATTTTGTAGGTAGATTTTTCCGAGGGGCAGTTCATATGATCCCCCTTATCCAAGATTAAATGAAGCGTGCAATGATTTTGAGGTATTGAAATAAGTCATTTGTTAATGGTTCTTATTTCAATACCTCAAAGTCATTGCACGCTTCGTTTAATATTGGGTAAGTGGGATCATATAAACTGCCCCTGACTTTGAACATTTGAAACATGTGAAAATTTCATACATGAAATCTTAATGTGGAATTTCATATATATATGAAATATTTCATATATGAAATCTTTATGTGGAATTGAAACAACTTCATACATGAAATATTTGACATATGAAATCTTTATGTGGAATTGAAACAATTTCATATATGAAGATTTCATATATGAAATATTTCATATATGAAATCTTTGTGTGGAATTGAAACAATTTCATATATGAAAATTTCACATATGAAATATTTCATCAGATATGAAATTTTCACATAACATTTCATATATGAAATTTTCATATACGAAATTTGTTTCAATTCCATATAACGATTTCATTTCTGAAATTTTCATATATGAAATGTTATGTGAAGTTTTTGTAAGGGCTTGTTCATAGTGGGCAGCACAACCTTGTTCACGCCTGCATGACAATATCAACTGGGAACAAGTTGTTTATTTTCTCAATTTTTACGTGTGTACCGCTGTGCTTTTTATTACAGATTCAGAAACCATTGCATCTTGAGTCCAGGATTTTTTTGTATATTCTTTTATATTCAATATATCATCTAGGATGTAGAATTAGTAGGTAAGGACTGTCCAATTTGTATTAAGTATAAATCTATTATTATGGCAAATTATATATTAGAATCATGTACTGCATTTAACGGCACATCTCTTTCGAATTTTTTATATATACTCTATAGCATATTACTATCTGATGAAGCCATGCTATTTATTAATTTATTCAATTTATTTTGAGGAAGGTTTCAAACTTTAAATTTTACCCAGAGGAAATATGAACAGGTTTTGCAACTCTGATTAATTACCATGCATTGGAAAATATGAAGAAAAATGTATACAATACATTCTGTACCAAAATAGACCATCAGTGATTGATGAAGGACTATAGCATTGATCAGCAGGAACGTTATTGCTCTGGCACACTCAGTGAGTTTGCGAGACGTTTTAGAATTTACACAACTTGATTTCTGTCACCATAATCTTGTGTGTTTAAGTACAGTTACTGTAACACATGGGTTGGGTAAAAATGATTTTGACCAATGTCGAGGTATGGTAAATAAAAAAATTACAGTGTGTTCTGCTTCACTTCGGTACCAACCCCGGGTATAAATTATGAGGCTATAGGTTCAGCGCGGTTACTGCGTATTTGAAAGCACATGAAATATATATATATATATATATATATATATATATATATATATATATATATATATATATATATATATATATATAGTACAATCTGCACACATGCATGTTTCGGCGTTCAACGCCTCGTCAGTGCAGTTTGGTACACGTCTAGATACGTGAGACACTCGTATTTATACCCCATGAACTTGCTCTCACCAAGGCATGTGGTACAACACGGTGACTCAACGCATCCAGACATGCGCAGAGCGTATCGAGACCAGAGTGCTCAAACACTATATATATATATATATATATATATATATATATATATATATATATATATATATATATATATATATATATATATGTAAATGTTCATTAATCTTTATTCATGTTTTATCTTTAGGTTACTTGGTTTTGGCCGGGTAAACAACGTTGATGACTCGGCCTTTATCTTAATTTGCAAATCTTAAAATACAAAAAGCTTGTCCTTTCGTATTAAACATGTTCTTTTTTCTTCTGTGTTCTTTCGCGCCAAAAAAGGCACGACAACGCACGAACGTTTCCGATCTGTACACGCGCGCGTGTCCACGCAACGCGAGCACTTACATGGCTCCCCTAAATTCGAAATTCGAATTTACTAAATATAAACAACAATAACATGAACTTAACGTTTATCAGCAATGTCTGTATCATTTGTCATCAGGCTCTTCGGCGGGGATTCCCGGTCTTTCTCCTTGGATCAACAATATCAACTTGTGGACTGGACGTTCCAGGCTAACGAGAGGCTTCTCTCTTCTTCCTTGCTTCGTGAGTCTCCGCTCGCCGACCATCAACTTTACTTTTCGAACTAGGCCATCTTCGTCTTTCTCAACATTCACTACGCGAGCTAATGGCCAACAGTTTCGGGATGATTCTTCTTCAGCGACGATAACAATATCTCCGACTTCGAGATTCTGTTTCGGTTTGAGCCATCTTTGGCGTTCTTGCAGGGAATGCAGAAATTCTTTTCTCCAACGCGACCAAAACTCATTGCATAGATGTTGAACTCTTCGCCAATGCTTACGTAGATACATTTCTTCTTTCTGAAACACTCCTGGTGGGGGAAGAAGAACCTTATTCTTCATCGTAAGCAGATGATTGGGTGTTAACGGCTCTAAACTGTCCGGTAAACCGAGATTGTCACCACTAAGCGGACGACTATTGACGATAGATTCCGCTTCGCACATGAAGGTAAGAAGCGATTCATCGTTCAATTGACTGCCATTTTGGTATAGAAGAACATTTAAGACATTCCGAACTGTCCTGATTTGTCTCTCCCAAATTCCTCCCATACGGCTGGCTTTCGGGACGTTGAACTTGAATTGAAACCAATCGCAACTTTCTTTTAGCAATTCCTCTTTGATCTTATCGTGATTCATTTCTTTCAAACACTTCTGCAATTCCGTACTGGCGCCTACAAAGTTCGTTCCACGATCACAACGCAGTTCTCGCACGGGTCCTCGTCTGGAGACAAATCGTCGAAAGGCGTTTAGAAACGAGTCTGTTTCTAGAGTGTGAGAAACTTCTAGATGAATAGCTCTTGAGGCTAAACACGTGAACAATACACCGTATCGTTTTAATTCTTTCCGGCCTTGCTTTACGTAGAATGGTCCAAAATAGTCGACCGCACTGTATGTGAATGGTGGTGAGGTCTCAACCCGTTCTTTCGGAAGATCTGCCATTTTCTGATCTTTGACACTCGCTCGAAATCTTTGACAAACGGCGCAATCTTTGATAAGTTTAGCTACAACATCTTTACAACCGACGATCCAATATCCTGAAGCACGTATCGTATTCCAAGTTATCCCTCGTCCTTGATGATCAATCTTCTGGTGAAAATGTTTTGCTATCAGCTTCGAAACGTGAGCTCTCTTTGGTAAGACTACCGGATGCTTGATATTAGCGTCCATACTAGATCTTCGAATTCTTCCTCCTACTCGTATAACTCCATGTTCGTCCATAAAGGGATCGAGTTTAGCAATCGGGCTAGTTCTAGCTACCGTATTTCGCCGTCGTTGAGTTTCCGGTACATTGACTTTGGGTTTTGACTTTAACGAGCTTATCTCCTGTTTGAATTCTTCTTTCTGCAGTGCCTTGATTATTTCCCGTTCAGCAGCATTCATTTCTTCCACAGTAACAGCTTGGTCAGGTTTCATAACAGTTGCTGCTTTCTCAATGTTCTCGACATCCTTTTCCTCCCTTTTCTTACGTACCCTTTGACGTAACAATCTGCGATAACGAAGACAAATAGCGATGGCCTTCTTGGCTTGGTGCCAACTCGAAAAGTATTCTAATCTCTCTACCACGTCATTTTTTCACAGATGTTGCAAAGGTTGTGACTTTCTTTACTTCGACATCATCTGTTTCCAGCTTTGCTTTGTCATCCGGTTGGTTAAAATGATTCCAATCTTGGTGAGCTTCGTATAGAAATGACGGACCGTTTATCCACCTCGAATCGCTCACAATATCACAGGCCTTTAAACCTCGGGATGCCTCATCAGCTGGATTTAACTTTGACTCAACGTAATTCCACTGATCCTTTGACGAATGATCTCTGATTTGTTGGATGCGATTAGCCACGAATACATGGAAGCGACGCGCATCATTGTTAATATATCCTAAAACGACTTTGCTATCTGTCCAATATATCTCTTCGATGCTCTTATAATCGAGTTCTTCTTGAAGCATGGCACTGACTTTGACAGAAACAACCGCGGCTGTTAGCTCTAACCTTGGAATCGAAACTTGTTTCAGTGGCGCCACACGAGATTTGCCCACAACTAATGAACAGTGGATTCTATCGCTATCATCAACCAATCTTATATACGAACATTGACCGTACCCTTCACAGCTTGCGTCAGAGAAATGATGAAGTTCAGTTTTCTTCACCTCTCCAAAGCTCTCAGGTTTGTAACATCTTTCAACTTTCATGTTTCCCAACAAATGAATGTCCTTTCTCCATCTTTCCCACTCTATTCTAAGCTTTTCTGGCAGAGGGTCATCCCAATCAGCATTCTCTTTGCACAGGGCTTGTAGGATCTTTTTTCCAGTGAGTAGAACAGGGGTAGCGAGTCCGAGGGGATCATAAATGGAACTTATAGTTGCCAAAACCCTGCGTCTTGTAAGTGGTCTGTCCTTTAAGGTTATGCGAAACCGAAAAGAATCACTTTCGATGCACCACTCCATTCCTAGCACTCGTTCGATCGGAAGTATATCGTGACACAGATCGAGTTCTTTGACTTCGGTAGCACGGTAGTCAACGGGAATGGACTCGATCACTTCTCGCTTGTTTGCAGTAAACTTGTGTAGACGAAATCCGCCTTTCTGGCACATTTCAATGCTGCTTTTTATCAACTTAGTCGCTTGCTCTACCTTCTCAAAGGACTTTAACCCATCATCAACATAAAAACAGTTTTCGACAAATGAGGTGGCATCTGTTCCAAACTCTTCTTCACCAGCTTTGGCCGTGGTTTTCAACGCTAGATTGGAACATCCGGGTGATGACGTTGTTCCAAATAGGTGGACTCGCATTCTGTAGTCTTCGGGCTCCTTCGATGTATCTCCGTCAGGCCACCACAAGAACCTTAAGTAATCGCGATGCTCTTCATTCACACGTACCTGACAGAACATGGATTCGATGTCACACGTAAACGCTATTCTTTCTTCGCGGAATCGACAAAGTACACCAGTGAGCGAGTTCGTTAGGTCAGGTCCTTGTAAAAGATGTTGATTTAATGATTGACCTTCATATTCGGCTGAGCAGTCAAATACGACCCTGATCTTATTGGGTTTGTGTGTATGGTACACTCCATGATGAGGTATATACCACGGTTTTCCATCAGTCTGTGGAGCTTTCTCAGCGTAGCCTTTCTTCATCATATCATCCATAAATTGCATATAATCTCTTTTGTATTTGACATCCTTGGCGAACTTTGCTTTAAGGCCATTTAACCTTGATTCAGCAAGCTTTCTGTTCGACGGTAATTCAACTTTGTCATTTCGAAACGGAAGTGGCAACTCATAATGTCCATCGTCAGTAACGTGAATCTCTCTTTTCGTTATATCCAGGAACATTCGATCTTCTAACGACATTGGTTTCTTTCTCTTCTTTTCCGAAACGTCCTGTTCAAACATCTTTAACACTTCGTGAGGATTCAATACTTCCTTTACTTGGGTTTGCTCTACAAAGGTTGAACCGGTACTCTGGGTTGTGATATCTTTGGTTGTAACTCGATGGCAATGTATTCTAGTTCCGTCTGATTGGCATTCGCGGTGATCAACAGGGTTTGTTACTCCAATCAAACCCCAACCGAATACAGTACGGGTCTTGAGGTTTCTAATAGCATACGGGTCTTGAGGTTTTCCGGGAATAACGTCACGTGGTTTGATAGCTTCGACACAATTGTTACCAATTAGGAGACCAATACCGAGATCATCACGATATTCTGGTATTTCATTGGCAATTGGACTCAAATGACTCCAATTGATCGCCATTTCTACTCTAGGGATCTGATCTCGACGCGCTGGAATATTTTCACGGGAATAAGCTTTTGGTAAAGGTACATCTACTGACTTATCTTCCGATGAAACAATAAGACCGCTAATTTTCTGGGTTCTGATATCTTCTACAGCGTGCATTGTTCCTAACTCAATCACAGTCTCAGGTCCTTCAATTTCTAACTGAACACAAACACTGTCCGTTACAAAGCATGTGTCACTTTGATCATCTAAAACAGCATATGTCATTATTTTCTTCTCAGGATTGTCCTTGTGACATATCCATACCGGAAGTATTAAAGACGATGTTGTTACTTCATTGCAATCATTGCTATGACACACTACGACACGATTAGCTACTTTAGGCTTTTCTTTGCCAGACTCTTCGTTCTCTTTCTTATTCCCGTTCTTAGACTCCTTGGATTCAAAATGGAGAAGTGTGGCATGGGGTTTCTTACAAGTCTGGCATCTAATGGATTCTTTGCAACTCCTGGCCATATGACCATGACATAAACACAGGAAGCAAAGCCCTTTCGACTTAGCTAATTCTGATCGTTCCTTTACAGACTTCTTTAGGAATATGTCACAGTTCTCCAATTTGTGAGGCTTTCTACATGCAGGGCACATGAGTTCATTTATGTTCTTATCACTATGACCAGAGCTTTCATTGTACTTACTTGTGTTGAATGAGCCAAACTTTCTCTTGTGATAACTATTCTTGTCTTCTTGCTTCTTGTCTTTCAACAACTCCTTTCTCTTAGATAACAGAACTTCATGCGAGAACACTGGATGAGTTGCATCCTTTGCTGCCTTTTGCACAAAGTCAACTAGGTCGTTAAAATCATACTTTCCTTTAACAAGCTCAAGCAGAAAAGGTGTCAAAGTCCTTGAGGTGCTTCACTGTTTTCATAGTTTCTTGCACTGTTACCAGAAAGTCGCTGAATTCCTGAAGCTCGGAAGCTTTGCTGCATACTGGCCATGACTTAAGCCTTTCATTGTATGCCTGATAAATCTTGTATGGATCACCAAAGCGTTCTTGCAATATCTGCCTAGCTCTCTTATACGCATCATCAGATTGCAGCCCCAACAATCCATCAATCATTTTCTGGGCTTGTCCACTAGTATATTCCCCAAGGTAGTATAACTTATGTGCTGGGTTTACAGCTTCACCGTCAATCAAGGCATCGAAAGCTAACGTCCACTTTGGGTAGGCCAAAATATTACCACTAAATACAGGCGGTTTCGGAGTCGGAAGCGACATCATTTTCATTAATTCTACTTGTTGTCTTTGAATTTCAAATGTCTCTCTTTGTATTTGCTCTAGGGGACTTGTAGTAGTAGTTGGTTGTAAATGGTTAACAGGTTGGGTATGGGCATTAACAGGTGTAAATGCAGGTTTAGTTGGA
>CACRXK020013122.1:0-14353 GCA_902702795.2 Paramuricea clavata
ACTCTCGACGAAGCAAATTCGGTTTTATAAAATTATATTATTGAAAATCACTCACAGTTGTATACGCGGTCTAGTCTCTCTCACAGTCACACAGTCACACATTCCTATCTTTTAACTCCTCTTCATAATAATATAAATGTGTCAATCATGCAATGTTCGTCCCTAATTAAAGTAATAATTAATCCTGCTATTAAATCACAAATATTAAGATATATATAGACAGTCTCCGACACAAGGAAGCATTGAGAAGTAGCTATATTATTCAATTGGTGGACATTCCTTGGTCGTCAAATGTCCAATGGACATTTCATATGTCCATTGGACATTTCAAATGTCCATTGGATCCAATGGACCATTGGACATTATACTCATTCAACTGATATCCACGATGCCCTTTCCCGGTGGTTACAAAGTCCGGTTTAGTCCATTGGATCCAATTGACACTCAAATATCCAATGGACATTCGATATGTCCATTGGATATGCACTACATGCACATGTCCAATGGACATTTGAGCTGTCCATTGAATCCAATGGACAGTCGTATGTCCAATGGACATTTCATATATCCATTGGACACTATTGTCGTAAATACAGACATTTTAATAGTGACACGCTGAGTGACATAGACGCTAGTTGTAAGAATTAGTTGCATCAGAGACACGCAAAAGAGACACGCGAGACTACATGTCGTTAGAGAGAAGTAAAGAAAAGCTTGATCTTGAATTGAGTCCTACGGGAATATACCCTTCAGCTACCGAAGTTTAATTGTTTTATATTGTATATGTGGTAGTATTTTGTTATTAGTTAATTTTATCATATTATGTTGCGAAGATAAGATTGGAATGAATGTGCTTTCGCCTTACGATTTATACTTGATATATATGTATTAGGTAACTTAATTTTTTTGTATAGAATATTTTCATTAAATATTTTAAGAAATCCCTGTTGGACTCCACTTGAGTGGATAAGATTCATCGATGACATCTTTGCAATATGGACACATGGAATTGATAAACTAAAGGAGTTCCTGCACCATATTAACAACTTCCATCCCACTATTAAATTTGAGATTGAGTTCATTTTCTTGATACTAATATTTACCTTAACAACCTTAAACAACTGGAATTTGACCTTTTTATTAACCTACATGCAGATAAAGCTCTACTATTATATAATGAATCCTTTTACCCTAATAACTGCAAAATTAGCATTATATATAGCCAAGTCCTTAGATACGTACGGCTAATTGCTGACCGTAACAGATTAAGTGAACGCCTTCAAGACCTACGTGTTAATTTAATTACTAGAGGCTATACTAACAATATAATTGATAATGCATTTAATAAAGCCCTACAATACACTCAGTGCAATCTATTAATTGACGAAAATCAGGAAAATAAGAATAAAACTGATATTTTGTTGTGTTGGTGTAGTGTACTCAGGTGAATTAGATGCTTGTGATGTTACTCTGAGTGTGTATCCACAGCGGGCAGGTTTGAAAAATATGCCTGGCCACGGTGGGAATCGAACCTACGACCTTTGGAATACTAGCCCAATGCTCTGGGCATAAAAGCTTTAGTGATGGGTCTTGGTCAATAAGACGGAACCCCCTTTGGTTTCCTACAAACGCAACCATAACATTAAGGATCCAGACCCAAAACTGACCGTGGCTCCTAAATTAAACCACACCTAACTAGGGGGGTCCGGGGGCATGCCCCCCCGGAAAATTTTTGAAATTTGAAGCCCGGAAACACCATTTCCTGCAATCTGAGCGGCGTATTTCCTCCTCAAATTTCGGTCTATGGACGGCGAAGCATGGCCATCATTTGCTTTTGGTGCCACCAAAAGTGATATTAAATATATCAACAGTTTGGGTAGGATAGTATGATTGAATTGTAAGCCAATTACCGTCGCTAAGGTAAACATCATCAACGTGAATTCGTAATTATGCGCATTATTAGGCTAACTGCTGCTGTATGATCATATTTTCAAAAACTGACATGGCAGTATCAGACAAGCACTTTGCAAAGGCAATTTTAAGCCAAGTGAACGCTCCATTCTGAACAGGTGTATCAGAAAAAAGTAAACAATTTCAAACGGCTCTCAATTTCAAACGGCTCTCAATTTCACCAATCCGTTCATGTCATTAAATATTTGATAAACATATATTGTTTGGTTTCTTATAATGTAGAATAAACAAGAAATTTTCGTAAAGATAAATTTTCCAAAGCAGGGGGGGTCTTTTTTAGCAGCATTAAAATAGCTTGCACATGAAATTTAAAAGGTTAAAACGCATTTTGAGTTGATGGACGAGAAATTTGTTATGTGTTTTATTAATGGTCTAAATATCAGAAAAATTGCTGAATTTTATGTCCTTCAAACAGGCGCTGAAACTATAACTTTTGGCACCAATGCATTTACGCATGCTTAATTCATGCATTTACCTAATTTGCATAATGTCACTTCACTTTTTATACAACATAGTTAAAGAAATCTATGTTAAATTAACCCATTAGTGTGCAAGGTCTTTCCAATGATGAGTAAAATTATCCAAGAACTAGACAAAGTAATGTAGCACAGAATATGGTATTTGGGTGTGTATTATGACAACAGTAATTGAGTGAACTAGCTATCATTATCATTTGCTTGCATGGCCAATATCTACATGGTTCTTTGAGTAACAGCTATACAAGACAATGGGGGAGGATGTGGGTGACTACCATATTACCACTCAGTTGCCATAAATCTCAATTCTTTACAGGTAAGTAATTTGAGAGCCAGCACTCTCCCCTTCACAAGTAAAGTCAACTGGTGTTAGACAGAGTAAAATAATAAAGTACGGCACTTTAGGCCTCATTAGGGCACACTTATATATACATTTCTTGCAAATTTGCTTAATGTATATCCTACCAATTTATAACTTTCCAATAGATGTAAAAATAAGAAAATTATTTTTACAGCTTTGTTACACATGTAGTTATTCAGCCACCATTCAAAGACTTTCAGGAATTTTTTGGGGGAGGGGGTAATCACCCCCCTTGTACTGTATGCACCGATAGTAAGAATATTTATATCAGTAATCTATGTAGCTGTACTAGTCTTACATGATATTTTCTCCATTTCCATGATTGCATGTTTAAGTGCTCATGAGTGTAACATACAGTATGGTTGTAACATGCTTTCAAGTGTTTAATGGCTCAATGTTATGTTGCTCCATAATGAGACTTTTTGCTTGACAACATGCCTCTAAAGCCTGATTCACAGTTACCGGTAGTGATTTTGTTGATGATTTTCTCATCCTGACGGATTCAAATGAGTGGGCTTGCACACAATTGGTTTTCACAAGTATATGCTTCCACACTTTTACATGTTACTCATCTAGTCGTCAACCCCCAGCAGAAGAAATATTTGCCGACAAAAGATTTGCTGACTGAGAACCTGAATTAAGATCATCTCAAAATACATCTCAATATGAAGATGGCTCACTTCCACATAAACACATCCTAATTTTATCCAGTAATTATTTGACAGAATAATGATAATATTCAATATATAAATAAAACATATATGCCACCATACTGCATAATATCACCAAAATATTTACAAGTAAAGTAACCTTGGATTTGTAAACATTGCATTGCCAGTATATATATATAGGCGCCATATAACTAATGCATACATGTCATAAATTGTTATACGATCTAAATTCACTTAATATACCAACCAGGCAGTTACATGTAATATTATTTCACATTGTAACTTTAACACAAAGAAATTATACTGAATCGACTGGATATATTAAAATAATACATACTGGATAAATAAAACATTGCTAATATTTCTGTGTAATATATATTCGATCACAATAAATTTACATATACGCACTTTGCATACAAGTAGTTCTAAATATTTAATAGAAATTAGATTCAGTCTCACCTTGCAGGTATTATATTTAGCAAAGTCCTTATATAAAGCGCAGGTCTATCTTTCTGGACGTTCGTATATGTTTTCTATTCCAACTTCGCTTGCTGTCTTCCCGACCACAATGTTGATTCAACAACAAAATCTCGCTTGAAACGTCTTCTTGAGAGTTTAAGCGCCAAAAAATTTCACTAAACTTCGTACTAGAAGGCATGTCGAACAATGCATGGTGAGAAGTTTCCGAACAATTCCCGATTTAAGCCATTTTCATAATATTGCGCAACAAAAACATGGCCACCGTGGCTCACCGTGGCTCACATGATAAAATCTCGGCCTGTGATTGGCTTGACACGCTCCACGGTGGCTCAAAGTGGCAAGAAGTTACTATATTTAGTAACATCCGAACCGCGGACCGTGGCTCAAAATCGCAGTCGCATTTTACGAACATTTTCCGAACTAAGAATGATGAACTTCGAGTAGTTCTCGGTTATCGTCGTAGCAAACATTCAACTTCAGCAAATTAGGGGTTTTCCCTACCTCCTCAACAAGCGTTTTTGAGGGGTTTTCCTGAGGTTTTGAACCTTTTACAGTTCAGGAATTACATCTTTTGAGATATTTACGTTTTTATTTCGCGATTTTGTTGAAAATCAAATAACAGTAAGATATAACGATGCGAGTATGTATTTGTTTAAATTTAAAAGGTTTGGGACGCGTTTATGTGTATAAATATAAACGATCGCTTCGTCCTTATATAGACCAAGTTAGAGAATATGACGATTTAGTCAAAAATCTGACCGTGGCTCAAGCCACGCTTGCCACCCCCTGGATCCGCCCCTGGCATAGTGCATTTCAAGCTCTCAAATAATTAACACTAACGAAATTAACAGCAGAACTAACACCACATCTGACAGCGGATTCGATATGATGAGATACGTTTATTGGAGTTTCGTCATGGGTCTTGGCAATTCTGAATATTTTGGCCATGTTTTTACAACAGAAACCTCACGTTTTGAACAAGAATGTATAACACTTTCAATAGCATCTGTCAATGACCAGAGAAAGGACATGTTGCGGGCGAGGTAGAAAAGACGGAGTGCGGAGTACGGAGTACGGAGTCTGTCAAAAAATTGTTTATTTTTCCTTAATATTCGATTTTAAGCAGACTCCGCGTTTTCCACTTTATGGGGGCATAAAGTGGAAAACGCTGAGTCTGCCAAATAAATGTTAATTTTGCCTAATGATTCGACTTTATTTTAAACGAAATTTTGAACCAAACGAAAGCACATGTGATGTGACTCGACGTAGCAAGTGCTCTCATTGCCAAGCCCACGAATTCCTTAGCCATTAATATCGGTAAAAACATGCAGAAAGTCAACCTCGTACCCAGGCTCTTAGCAGAAAGTCTGTTTACACTTGCAATTACACTTGCAACTTCCGGCAAGATTTTTTAGTGGCAATCTGCAAGGTAAACACCCCGCGATTGTGACCGTAACCAAAAACACGAATACCAACAATTATTGCGGTGTCTGCGCTTTATATTCTGCCTGAGCGTTTCTTCGTCATTTGTTAGTTTGTTCGGATCAATAGCGACATTTTCTCAATCGCCCAGTAAAATTCGTTGACGTTGCACTACGTGCTCTGAATTTCCTCTTCTGCTGGAAAATTATAATTAATCCTGGACTCTCAGGACCGCTTCTTTGCTGCGCTTTATGCACCCAACAAGGAAAAAATATTCCCAAGTCATGCAGCTTAAAAGTTTGTATCTCTAAACAGCAGTATTCTAGCGATTTATGACCTTTGAAAGACAAGCGAAATTGTATTGTTGACAAACCGCTCAAATCTTTAGGCAAAATAAACAATAGGCAATTCCCATTATAGACTGGTTTTTATCTTGGCAAAAAATTATATTCCTGGAAAGAGCATACAAAAATTAGTAGGATTGCAAAGTTTGGTTGCGAAATGTTGTAAAATGCGGAAAATATAGCCTTGCAAAGTTCGCAAATTTGGTATAATTTTGTATTGGTACTAATGGGCCACATAAAATAAATTACTTGATTCTCTACAAAAAACTTGATTCGCTAAAAAACTTGATTCGCTAAAAAAATTTTCTACAACATTCCCTTCTACTCAGAAAAGAGAAAATGCACACATTCTGCGAAAACATTGCCAAGATTTATATAAACCTGCCCGTGTTTCTCCTCTTCCACTTTGAATACAGAATATTCCATTTTTATCAAACAAAATAAAAAATTTATAATTATAAAACAATTAAAAACAGTTAATTTTTTTTTTTTAAACTTCGTCTGAAATTTGTTCAAATCACTTCATAATGGCCGCCGCCGAAATAACCCACCTCCTAAACCATGCAGCAGGTGAGTTCGAGATTGAACGCACCTCCTCGTAGCCAATAAGAAAGCCGCTAATACGCAAGGTATGAGATAACAGCACGAATCCCTGCACTCCCAGCAGTGCTGAGAATCGCACTCCCAGCAGCAGTGATTCGTGCTGAAATCGCACCTTCTTTCAACCGATCACATGTAACGAAAGCCAGGGACACTGCAAAATATATCAACAGTTTCTTTGCAAGTTTGACTAAGGATTTTCCAGTTGTCCATGATAAGTGGCTGAATGGAACCTTTACCCACAGTCGATATTAAAAATCATATACCAGGCAACCGGCCATTGGGAATTAATGCTGAAAGAAATATGACGTAAGGAAGTCATGAACTTTACGAAACAACAGAATATATATATATATAGAAGTATATATATATTAGAACAAATAAAACAAATTCAACAAATTACAGGTTCACTAAGATTCTCTTCGCTCGCAATATCCGACAAAGTCACGCTCTCAAGAAAGTTTGTCTCAACACTAAATGTTTCATGCGCATGTAGATATTTTGTGTTGCTTTTCGTAACAGGCACGCATTGACCCGAACTTTATACAAGTTGGTACAAGTTGCTACAAGTTGCCAATGTGCTGCTACCCCTTCGGGTACAAGTTCTCAAAGTGCTGGTACCCCTTGGTACAACTTGCCACCTTGACCGACCTAGTATAATATTCTAAATTTAACTAATATAAAATTTATGTAAAGTAATGTTCAATATAAAAGTTCGGATTAACCTAAAATCGGAATCGTTAATATAAATATGTAAATCGGAATCGTATATAACTAACTAAAATTAATAATATGCTACATAATAATAATAATGGACAGTTAAACGCTTTGTTTACATTTTGAACTCAGTGCTACAGTTGTAAAATATGATTAGATATATATTATACTGAATTTTTAACACTCTTCTGGTTCGCTGTGCTTGAAAATGAATACAGACTAGAGATTTATACGAAATATTAATAACAGACTACAGATACGAAATATTAATAATATTCCAACGGTCGGGTCCCGACCATTGGAATGTAAGCCTGCGCAGAACATATGCGCAGAACGGACTTTACATGGTCTTTAATAATCAGGTTTATTCCGTAAAACTGAGTAATTCACAGTCTGCAGTGTATGTGGGACATCTGTTCCCGTTTCAGATTCAAATCTAAATCTGAATATGAATCTGAAAATGAATCTGAAACTGTAGAACCGATCGTGATTATTGAGCAACTATAAACACCCCGCCCACGCATCTGCAGAATCGTGATTTGTTGACAGAAAATATGCACGCAATATAATTAAAATTCCAGATGTTGCATTGAAAGATAGAGTAGTCTTGTACAATTAATAAGACATTTATCTGGTGCATACGTTAGGTTTAGTTTGGCTGCCTGTACTGGTGTCATTCAATATGTTAAGTGGATTCTGGATACAAGCATTCCTCACTGTAGTCTGCGTATTTCTTTTATACACACTTTCAAAGATTATAAGATACCTCACTGGCGATGCGAGGGTATTGTCGTCACCAAACTCAGCTGGTTCAAACCGACGTCGACTTGGTCATTTCGAAGAAATTTTCGATATGCTTTCCCTGGATAAATCTGGTAACACGAATATATGTGTGTCGATATCAACAACATCAAAACAGAGCCTGGTATACCAGCACGTATACGACGCTTTGGTGCTGTTATCCAAACGACAGCCGATGCTTCGAGCAGTGATAGAAACTATGGCGAACGGAGATAGATATTTCGAAATCAAGGAAATCAATGAAGTGATTACAATGCTAGACATTACTACTTCTGATGTAAATGCTTCTGACTGGCAAAGTGTTTGGTTTGAATATACAGTAAAACCGAGAGGAAATGGTCTGTTATGGCGAGTCGTAATATTACAAGAGGAATTCATGCAGGATACTAAAGATTATGCAAATACCTTAATGTTTAACTTCCACCATGCCTGTATTGATGGCGTGTGCTCTGTGAAATTTTGCGAGCAATTTCTTAATTATATGAATGAACTTGCGAACGGTACCAGCTCTGCTGACGAAGAAATCTCGAGCCTAGATCTGCTGCCATATTACCACGAAATAGTCACGCGAGGTCGCATTTGGCATTCATTGTTTAATTTTATACTGGCTTATAGTGGACTGCGACTGTTAATGAAATTTTGCATGGAAAAAATTTTGAATCGTCTGATACAAAAGAAGCCGAATAATCCGTATCATTCGCAGTTTCCTCGAAACTCAGAGGTTTGTACTGCCGTACCAGGTCGACTGAATGTAAAGGTTTTTACTGAAAATGAAACGAAGGATATTATACAAGCCTGTAAAACGAGTAATTGCACAGTAACAGGGGCTATCGCAGCTGCAGCCCATTTAGCTTATTGCAAGCTGATAGGGCCGGATCAATCTTTGGTGTTAAATTTGCCGTTTGCCATCAATGCTCAACGCTTCTGTGACCCGAAACCGCACAAAGAATACCTTGGATATTTTGTGTATAACTGTGAAAATATTTACATGGAATATCTGACTGGCGATACTGCAGACTTCTGGAAATTAGCCCAAGAAACTACGCAACAAATAAAGGATTTTGTTAAGAAAGAAGCATATGTATCCGAAGCGACGGTCGTGAATGGACTACTAGAACCAAGAGAACTATTCGATCTCTGGGTCAGTGATGATTTATTTGTGAAAGGCGGCTGCAATGTAATGTCAAGTCTTGGAAGTTTCAATTTCGGCAATCATCAGCCTGAGCCGTATGTACTGCACGAATGTTTTATTAATGCTCTTGTTCATGGTTTGCCTTATACATTTTGCCATTTTATCCACACTATTAATGGTAAAATGACATGGCAAATTGTCAGTAATGATGCAGTTCATACTAAGCATATGGAGAAATTTGCTAATCTTTGCTTCAATATACTGAGTAAAATGTCACAAAATGTAGCCTAAGGGGAAAAGGAAATTGTTACCTATTGCTAGTCAGCTATCAGTAAAAGTTATTGGTTAAAGTCATTGGATTTATATTGTGTATTGTTATAAATAGGGAGAAACATTTGATATTTAGTTTAGCCTCAGTTAATAATTTTTGTTGTCGTAAATACAGACATTTTAATAGTGACACGCTGAGTGACATAGGCGCCAGTTGTATGAATTAGTTGCATCAGAGCATATAGATATTAGATATCTTATATACACTAGATAGTGCATCTAATTATTCTGCAATTCAAAACTATTGAAGCCGTGATTGCAGTCTCAGGTCGTTCCCATGATATGAGAAGATTCTTATGTTTTCTATTTCTTAAACAGGGAACTTAAACATTAAGTTAACCCTATTCCAAATACGTTTTTAAAGTATTCAAATAATGAAAGTTATTGTTGTTTTTAAGCGTTTATTTGCAAGTGGGAACGACCAACATGGCCGCCATCTATTCAAATGGGGGTAACCGCTGGAATATTCTTGGCTTTAATTTTACTAAATGAGATGCGCTATCTAGTGTATATAAGATATCTATGCATCAGAGACACGCAAGAGAGACACACGAGACTACATGTCGTTAGAGAGAATAAAGAAAAGCTTGATTTTGAATTGAGTCCTACGGAAATATTCCCTTCAGGTACAGAAGTTTAATTGTTTTATATCGTGATAGTATTTTGTTATTAGTTAATTATATCATATTAATTATGTTGCGAAAATATGATTGGAATGAATGTGCTTTAGCCTTAGCGTTTATACTTTATATATATGTATTAGGTAACTTTAGTAAAATTAAATAGTTTAAGAAATCCCTGTTGGACTCAGTATTTTAGTCAGTGCCAACCAGTAGGCCCTTTCAAGGTTTATTCCGACATACTGCCGGGGGTTGCAAAAACCAGGGCGTAGTAAAACACGGGCGGTGAAACGCGCTAATATTTGCCTGACCATGTGTGATGCACGGGAGACTGGCGCGAGCGCGCAAAATGCGCGGAATAAGCGGGATTTTTAAAGATGAAGCAAAGCAAAAACAAGAGACAAAAATATTTAAAGGCAATCAAAAAGTACAATTTGTTAAGGTAAATCCATCCTTAAAATGGAAAAAAATTAACGGTTATAAAATAGAGACTCTTGCAATTGATTAGTTTTGCAAATTACATCGCTGGAGTTAGAAAAGCATTTTTAAACTGTGAAATTATTTGAATGCATACCGATTTTATCATAAAATATATTTACATTTTGCAGGCAATGACATATTGTAGTCGAGTTTTATAGCCACACCGAGTGGAACAAAAGTTAACTTCAACCCTTTAAATTATTTATAATTATAGTTATACTTTCGACCTGAAAAGGTTAGAAAATGGGCTTTTGTGGGCTTTTTTTTTAATTTAATTTAAAGTTTTATGACCAGGTCACTTGCGTAATTTACAATGACACAACTTGTGACCTTGTTTTAATAAAGTTAGGAAACAATTGTCAATTTAGAAAACAATGGAAACATTTTCATTAACATATTCAGACATTCAAATCAAGATAAAAGTTAGGGAAAATATTCAATTATAAGGAGCAAGCAGAAAATTACGTTTTTATTATGTTAAAGGTTGGTTTATCTCTCTTTTCGAACTTTATACAGTATGCAACTGAAATATCCAAAAAGACTCCAAATTGCATAACGTTTACAGCGATGTCGCAGTTTTACAAGCGTGGATAATTTTTAACTGTAAATATTTCATGCACACTATAATAGCTTCATTTTAATGTTTTTGTATAATTCAAGTATCTAATTTTCTGCAAATCACCAAATGATAATGGGCTTTTTTAATTTTTAAACATTTTTTGCCTTTATTTTGACATGTACATGCCGAAATCTACACATGGAATACAAGCAAGCGTCAAGCGATAGTTTGTTGTCGCAGTTTTACAAGCGCGGAAAATGTTTAATTAACTTTTAAATATTTCATGCACAATATATGAAAACTAGCTTTATTTTGATGTTTTTGTATAATTCAAGTACCTAATTTTCAGCAAATCACCAAATGATAATAGGCTTTTTAAAATTTTTAAACACTTTTTTCCCCTTTAATTTATTTTTGACATGTACATGCCAAAATCTACACATGCATGGAATACAAGCAAGCGATAGTTTGTTGTCGCAGTTTTACAAGCGCGGAAAACGTTTAACTTTTAAATATTTTATGCACAATATATGAAAACTAGCTTCATCTTCATGTTTTTGTATAACTCAAGTACCTAATCTTCATCAAATCACCAAATGATAATGGGCTTTTTTAATTTTTAAAAATATTTTTGCCTTTACTTTTGACATTTACATGCCGAAATCTACACAATGCATGCAGCCCATGAGTTCTGAACATAAATTCGGTCATGCCAAACAAAGCGCACAAGGCGCAATTTTTCCCTAGGTGAAAAACAATAACATGCCCTAAAAGTTTGCACAAATAAAAATCAAGTTGTAATCTACCCAAATTAAACTAACAGAAAACCGGCTTTTTATTTAAACATACTTTTTTCTGTTTGTTTCATTCGTGTCAGCTTTCAAAAACTCGAAGTTAACGAAGGAATTCGAACTGCAGGATATCGAAGGTGGCAGCCAAAGGTAGAGTTATACTTTTAGAATCATTCCTTTAATAGTCCCAGAGGAGGTTGGACAGCTAATTAGCGAGTTGTCACGTGAGCTCTCGACCAATGAGATCGCTCTATTTTCCATCGTGTTATCTGCAGAATTTGGACAGAAAAATTTGCATTCGACGGAAAATAAATCGGAAAAAAATATTAATATTAAAATTTTCTTGCAAAATCTCAAGTGTTGTAGTACTACTACTAAAGATCTGGCGATATCTGCAAAAATCTCTGAGGTAAACTTTATTTTCAATGTTATTTTGATGTTTGAAGTTAGTCGACTCCCCGCGACGTGCTGACTCAAGTCTAAATATGTTTACGATGTTTAAAATGAAATATCTAGAATTCCCATGGTTCGATTTTCTTCATTTTTGGTAGTCGTCAAGAAAAATATATAAGCTTTAAATCTGCTGGAATGATCCCGGTGATCCCCCGGCAGTTTTCGAGATATTGACCGTTGAAGTGACTACTGTCAACTCGACGTTCGCTAAAATGGCGTCTAATACCGTGGAAAGAATTTACGCCATCAAAGATGATATTTTCAATGAATTTTTGTTAAAGTGCTAAAATATTATTTAGAAGACTTAGGAGTTGTTTTAATATTTTTGTAGAATTTATATCTGTGCGATTTTCAAAGTTTTGTTGTCTTTGGCCGACGCGACTGGATCGTGTACGTATTTCAAGACGAGCTGATCGCCTGATCCTGGGGTTTTTGCATAGATATCTATGGGTTTTTGTGGCAAATCGAGCTGCGGAATCCTCAGCATGGACAAATCAGTGTCATAACAGCCCATTTCAAACCATCAGAGAGCTCCACTTGTTTTAAAGCAATAAAACAAGTTTTTATTGTATTATCATATAATATGTATCATATATAATTAATATAAACAAATTAAGGGAGTGGTCATTATTTATGGGGAGGGGGGTTGGTAAATGGGGAAAATAAGGATTAAAAACTTCGTTGACCCCTCCTCTCCAGACTGAAGGCAAACTTTTTGTGCCTCCCCCCTCTTAAAAGTAGAAACTTTTCTGACCCCCTCCCCCCCCCCCAGTGTGGATTGAAAAATTAACAGCAATGAAACAGGCGTGCATTGCAGGTAAAGTTAGACAATCTGTTTAAATCTAGCTCATGATGTTTTACCCTGGTGAATATGGTTCAACCATATATGATTAAAAAATATATATTATGTGTTACTACTGCAATGCAACATTTGTCCTACCATAACCCTAACCCATGGCTCGTCTTCATACAGCGAAATGATTTGAACACAGGGCTTTTTTTAAGAACTTGTCTGGGGGGTGGGCATCTACAAAAAGGACCATACTATACTGAGTGTGGAGAGATGACAGATGGTTGTTGGTGACAAAAAGTTTGATGTGGTATTGTATGTATTAGTAGGGGGGAGTCTGGGGAAAATTTTTTTGTATTTTTCCCCAGGACTGAAATGTGAGCATTTTCTAAAACAGGTTTTTGGATATACAGCGTTACATTGTGCTTTGATAGACCGAATCTGATCAGTTAAGTGTACTTGCATGGTATGTTTATGTAAATACCACAGCTGGGTCACTCAGGGAGTAGAAAGCTTGTTAAACTTAGTGGGCACCACTCCCACAAGGCACTACCATGGTTGGCACAGAGCAGGGAAATTTTGAAAATTTTGAGTCTCTAGATCATTGGAAATGGCATTTTCAGCATCTTCTTTTTTGCTATTTGTGATTATAGAAACCAGAACTCTAGACATGGTATTTAAGTTCAAAAACTTTTTTACCCCCCCCCCCTCCTTTCTCTGTGTTAAAACTTTTTTGACCCCCCTATTTATATGGGTAAAACTTTGTTTGCCCCCCCTCCCATTTACCACCCACCATAAATAATGACCACTCCCTAAGTAGCAAGTTATTGTTGGCATCTCGGATCAATTTAATAAATATATAAATAGACATCTTCTTGTGTTATTGTTGCATCAATTTTAATTAGAAAAAATACTCACAAAGTAGATCAAGTGTATGGATAAATTATTCATTTACTAAAGTACATTTTTACAGTTATTTATGCGACCTCGTACCCAGAGTCCTTCCTCTTGGGGAGAAAAGACCCCGGTAGATGCTCAACTGGTCACGTGATCTGCTAAAATCTAGCAGATTTCTAATTAACTATCTTGAATTCCTTTATGACAATCATATACAAAATGCAAATTATAAATTAACATATAAAAATCATCCAAATATCAAATATTTATTGACCTCATCTTGGATTGCTAATTAAAAATCTGCTAGATTTTAGCAGATCATGTGACCAGCATCTACCAGGGTCTTTTCTCCCCTGGGTACAAGGTTGTTATTTATGTACTTAGTCTTATTTGCATGAGTGTACATGACAGATTGTTTTAATTAGATATACCCAGTTATATCATTTATAACATATGGT
>CACRXK020013123.1:0-14352 GCA_902702795.2 Paramuricea clavata
TAATAATAATAATAATAATAATAATTTTTTTTAAACCTTTACAAATCAATTACATAGCCTGACCCATATAGTCATACATTTATGAGTCCAGACCAAATTTTACCTAACTACACTTAATAAATAAGACAACAGTTCTCTGGATAAAGCAGGTCCGTTATCTACACTGTCACACATTAGTAGCTAATAGAAGTTGAGCTTTTCAGAGCAAGACCAGTTCTTATTTCTCTTACAAAATATGTAGAAAGTAGCACGAAGTGCAACCTCCATACATTTTGTTATGATACGATCGTCTTGCAAATGTAACAACCTACATAGCCTACGAAATTGGCCTATACTCTTCGTGACGAAGCCTAGAGTAGTGACTTCCAAAGTTATAACTTTAAATCTATCACACGGTACGAGTAACTGTGATCGCAGTGCCCGATATTTTTCTTGTTTACGTCGTCTTGCAATCATGCAGTTCGTTTCATATGGGACAGTCAATTCAATCACATACAAATCTCTTTTATAACGAATCGTAATATCTGGCCTTAACGCTTGAAACAGATTGGACGTACATTTCAAGCCAGAGTCTGGACAATCGGCAAAAATCTCCAGGTCTTCCGACATCACTCTCCTTAAGTGATGAAGAATGGTGTTTAATATAGAATCATGCCTCCACGTATATCGATGTTGTTGTAACGCTACAGGGCAATATGACAGAACATGAAGCTGTGTTTGAATTTTGTTGCAAAGGTCACAATTTGGAGAATCTCGAATGTTCCACCGCTTGAGGTTAGAATTGTTGCTCAAGTTAAGCACTAGAGCCCGTCTTGCAAAACAAGTTATATTACGGGGTAGTCTGCTAACCATTTCTTGCCAAAATTGCAGTATTTTCTTGTTGCACGCTTCAGTTAGATAGTTTATAATAATACTTTGTTCCTTTAGCGTAATAAAATTTGCCCAAATATTATTTGTACTTTGCTGTTTCAATAACTTATTTGTTCCGGTTTTCAGTTCGTATCCATTTGTTACATTTGATGATACTTTCTCAATTATTTCATCCGTATTAATATTTTTGGAAGATGTTACAGAATACAGATGTTGAATATCACTGTTCCTAGATGTTTTCAATATGCGCCTAACCGAAAGTTTGCATTGTAAATATATATCTGAAGCAGAGCAAAAGTCAATCCCTAGATATGATTTTGGTAGTTTTAGATGAGTGATATTGCCACTAATCGAGATCTGTAACCATTTTCGAATATACTTGGAAATAACTATATAACTATAGAAATAATAATAATAATAATAATAATAATAATAATAATAATAATAATAATAATAATAATAATAATAATAATAATAATAATAATAATAGTAATAATAATAATAATAATAATAATAATAATAATAATAATAATAATAATGGAAACTTTATTAAATGTTTTTCTTTACATACATATACAATCGTAAATCTCTCTCATAAAGGTAACTTACGGTTGGCTATTTGAATCACAATTATACTAAACTAAAATAACAGAACAAAGTGCATGCAATATATATATATATATATATATATACAATGAGATAAGTCAAATTGTTAGTAAATCCGGATTTTCCCATTCCTTATTTCGGCAACAGAAAATGTAATATGTAGTTCTAATAGCAATAGTCATCATTTTCCTAACGCAGTACATTTGGTGGGTTTTGTCAAGACCAATACTATCTAACATGTCTAAAAATGTATAACATTCTTCTGCAAAAATACCTAAAGAGCTGATGGAGAGATTTATAAATTTAACTTGGTTAAAATTTTTACCTAGCTGTCTCAATAGTTCTCTATATTTATCCTTCTTCCGTTTTACATTGTTTTTGAGGTTTGTCTCATAACCAGTGGTGAGTTCAACCACATATAAGGAACCATTTGAGCACGATAATAACAAATCTGGGCGATACGTATCACCAGTAAGTATTGAAGGGCTTTTGAATCCATTTAGATCAGCGTAGAGAGTAGAACCGTCAACAGTTTGTAGCTGATGAGCAAGAAAGTTCAGGACTGAATTGTGTCTCCACGTAAATCGGTCGAGATAAAACTGACATCCAGCTACTATGTGTAGTAATGTTTCAGGGCTAAGACAAAAAGAACAGTCTGAATTTGAAGATATTGCCCATCTGTTTAGGTTTTGGCGCGTCGGAAGAGAGTTGTTAATGTAACGAATGGTAAAGTTGTAAATGTTTTTCGGGAGCTTTGATTGGGCGACGGACCACACCTTGCTAAGCTGAGGTAAAGCGAACTTCGTGACGCTGCAGAAAAAGGATCCTTGACTGGTTAATTGGGTTAGGAGTTTGTTTTCGTGTCCAGAACGGAAATCTTTGAGAACTTCCTTAGTAGAGTTATAAGCGTCATATTGGATATTAGTATGGTTACTGGTTGCTCTCCACAGGTCGTTAGTTGATTCATTAGGAGAAGATTTTAAAGCTTTTCGGAGGACTGTTTGACACTGGATAAATTTTACAGATGGAGGATAAATACTCAGGCCAAATTTGTTATTTGTTAGAAAGACAGTACTTAGTGTTCCTGATATTGGTACATCAAGCCATCTGCGGATATATTTGTTGGCAATAGAGTCGATATTTTCAGTAACCCATGTTTTAGAGAGTGTTGCGACGGTGAAGTGCCAGGCTAACTTGGACAAGACGTAGCGACTGTAGAGGAGCAGTTTATTTTTGGGGTGTAGTGGCTTTGAGTCAATATCAGACATTAGTTCGTTAAGTAGGGTGGTTAGTTCAGTTTTGTGATTATCATTCGACATGTGGAAATCAAAGTAACGTCCTAAATATTGAAATGATTCTCCAATGGTGATTTTTGGTATTAGTTGATTGCTGATGAGGAGTTTTGGCAAGTACTGAACTGATTTTGTGATCGCTTTTTTAATGCCAAAGGTACTGCATTTGTCAACTCGGATAATCATATCGGACCATTGGCACCAGATAGAAAATCGAAAATAGAATCTTTTTTTCTTTACATACATATACAATCGTAAATCTCTCTCATAAAGGTAACTTACGGTTGGCTATTTAAATCACAATTATACTAAACTAAAATAAAATAACAGAACAAAGTGCATGCAATATATATATATATATATATATATACAATCAGATAAGTCAAATTGTTAGTAAATCCGGATTTTCCCATTCTTTATTTCGGCAGCAAAAAATGTAATATGTAGTTCTAATAGCAATAGTCATCATTTTCTTAACGCAGTACATTTGGTGGTTTTTGTCAAGACCAATACTTTCTAACATGTCTAAAAATGTATAACATTCTTCTGCAAAAATACCTAAAGAGCTGATGGAGAGATTTATAAATTTAACTTGGTTAAAATTTTTACCTAGCTGTCTCAATAATAATAATAATAATAATAATAATAATAAAACTACAAGCCTGAAAAATTAAGATTTCCATACCGCAATGATGATTTCTTCTGTAATATCATAATATTCCCTGCTGTTTGTGTTGTCATACTCTGGTTTGTATTCACGATTACTAATCGTTATGCTACCCTGGATAGACGCTGCCACATCTAGGGAGAATAATCGATCGTATCTAAATTAAGGTAACTTAAGGTGAAGCAACTGGTTAAAGAAGTAACTTTTGTCCACATGATGGATAACGTACAGTACCAAAGGCAAAGTGTTTAATTGGAGAGTGCAAGACAAGGTTGGATAAGGCAAACGGTAAGGTAAGGTTAGGCGAGGTAAAGGCCCTGTCACACTATTGCGTATCTTACTAGCGTATGCCAGCGTATGAAATATAGCACTCATACGCCGGTATACGCTGACATACGCTAGGGGTACGTTAGGCATAGGTTGTATACGTTTCAAGCACGGTCGCGTACGGTGCATACGCTGGCATACGGCGAGGCAGAACATTTTTTTTAAGTATGTTCAAAAATTTTTGCGTATTGGACGTATGCTTTATATGATAAGCATACTCTAGGCACACGCTAAATACGCTAGAGCTACGCCAGGTGTACGGTACTCATACGCTGGCATTTCAAAGGATTTTTGTGCGTATGAAAATTATTTCATTAATTTTCATACGCACAAAAATCCTTTGAAATGCCAGCGTATGAGTACCGTACATCTGGCGTATACCTCTAGCATATTCAAAGTGTGCCTAGAGTATGCTTATCGTATAAAGCATACGTCCGATACGCACACAATTTTTGAACATGCTTAAAATGCCTCGCCGTATGCTACCGTATGCGACCGTCCTTGAAACGTATACAACCTATGCCTAACGTACCCCTAGCGTATGTCAGCGTATACCAGCGTATGAGTGATATTTTTCATACGCTGGCATACGCTAGTACGATACGCAATAGTGTGACAGTGCCTTACAGTAGCGTAAGATGGCGTAAGGTAACGTAGGGTGACGTAAGGTAACGTCAGGTTACGTAAGGTAGCGTAAGGTAACGTCAGGTTACGTAAGGTAGCGTAAGATGACGCAAGATAACGTAAGATAACGTAATGTAGCGTAAGCTAGCGTAAGGTAAGGTAAAGTAACGTAAGGTTACGTAAGGTAGCGTAAGGTAGCGTAAGGTAAAGTAAGATAACGCAAAATAACGTAAGGAAACGTAAGGTGACGTAAGGTAACATCAGGTTACGTAAGGTAACGTAAGGTAAAGTAAGGTAACGTAAGGTTACGTAAGGTAACGTAAGATAACGTAAGGTAACGTAAGGTAGCGTAAGGTAATGTAAGGTAGCGTAAGGTAAAGTAAGGTAAGGTAAGGTGACGTGAGGTAAGGAAAGGTAAGGCTAGCTTGCCTAGCAGCTCTTAGGTGAGGGGGGAGGACGGAGAGGGGAAAATAAAGGGAGAGGGGAGAAAATAGTGCCTGAACGAGATCTACTGTTTTTCCATTTCCGCCCCTGCGGGCTACGCCCATTTTTAACTAAAATAAAAATTGGCCAATCACAAAGATTGTTTGCGTTTGCAAATTTACTTGTCAAAACGAAATAATATAGATTGCTTACGCAAAAACGAATAATATATGGATGTCGGCTAAAGAAAATATAAATCCCCAAAGGGGACGTCAAACAAACGTTGTCGCGTATATGTAAGAAGTCTTAACGTTTAATGTACGAAACACAAAACTTATTGAATTTGAATTTATTAATTGACATTCCCTAAAATGGGCTTTTCAATGACAATTTACATCGATTTTAGAAGAAATTATGAGTTATCGACTATATATACTTACAACAATCTTATCAAAGTTATTACGCGAACTAAAATTATACTATATAATATTGTTTATGAGTTAAAAAAGTTAAAAAGAAGGACATCGCTTCTCAATAAGAATTGTCTTAAGTTTCGTCTTAAAATTGTTCAAATCACTAATTTATTTCAGCTCTGTATCTAGACCATTCCATATCTTAGTCCCTCGGTATTTGAACGATCTTTGACCGATCGATGTCCTATATTTTGGAATATCTAGGTCTCCATTTCTTCTAGTATCTCGGTTATGAATTCTGTTTCGTTGTTCAAAATTATCGCATAAATATACTGTGGAGCTTTGTCATTCATGCATTTAAATGTTAATAACGCATCTCTGTACAATAGATGTTCTTTGATTGACAACCATCCTAACGCGTTTAATGTCGGTGATATATGATCATACTTAGGCACCCCTGTAATTAATCGGGCTGCGCAATTTTGGATTAATTGGATCTTTTTTATGTTGCTATCTGACGTATTAGACCATACTGTTGAACATTAGTTAATTTTACTCATGACTAATGTATCGATGATTGTAACTAGTGTTGACTGATCAAAGTTGTGTTTCACGCGACCAATCTGACGCAATTTTGAGATACACGATGAGGACAATGCTTGTATATGTTTGTCGTACATTAGATGAGAGTCCAAAAGCATACCCAAATCCTTAACCTCTGTCAGAGGTGTAAGATTTTCTCCCATAAAATTAATATGGACGGGAGATTCCAATTGCTTCATGAGTTGCCGTGTACCAACCACCAACATTTTGGTCTTTTCTGGGTTTACAAGAAGACTGTTGTTACAACACCATTCAAAAACTCTGTGTACATCCTCTTCTATATGCAGTAATGAGTGTTCCATATGCGACAATGAAAACGATAAAAATGTTTTCGAATCGTCAACATACGATTCAAGACTACAACTGTTGGGAACTGAAGACAAGATATCTGTGTATATATTAAATAAAAACGGCGATAGAACAGAGCCTTGAGGAATTCCGTACGACAATGCAACAGGCGCCGAAGAGGTAGTAACAATTCTAACATACTGCTATCTGTCAGACAAGTAACTTTTAAACCACTTGAAACGCCCATAGGCCTAGGTTTAGAATTCTTTGAAGAAGCATGTTGTATCAAAACTATCGAAGGCTTTCGACATATCCAACAATATAACTATAGATAACTGTTTATTATCCATAGCTTCCAACAACATGTCTGTCACTGCAATGTTAAGTGTTTCGATAGAATGTTTTTTCCGGTTACCACTTTGATGCTCCGTCAATAAGCTGTGGTTTGTTAGATAGCAGTGAAATGGGTCGATTATTTGAAGCGATTTCAGGATCCCCTTCCTTGTGTAGCGGTACCACTTCTGCTATCTTCCACATTGAAGGATATGTTGACGTCATCAAGGAACAGTTGATAATATCCGTAACAAGATCTAAAATCAAGTGAATCTTTAATAAATTGAATATTTATCTTATCGGCACCTGGAGCTTCGTTTGATGGACTATTTAAAATAATTGTTCTAACTTCATCAGGTGTGACTGTTCTAAATTCAAACAGATTAAGAGAAGATCGGTGTCTTGCAGGTGGTAAAGCAGTTGCTATCTGAATGTTGTTAACTTCCGCAAATATCTTGACCTTGTCGGGTGCAATCTTCCCCACAGAAGCAAAATATTCATTAAATTCTTGGCTAATTTTTTGTGGTCTTTCTGGTAAACGGATTTTCTGAATCTTTGCTCGGCAGACACCCCCTAATCACTTTCCACATAGACCTTGAACTACCTTTATATTCCTCAATTTGATTCTGGACTAAGTTGGACTCTGCTGCTCTTAAAGATGTTTTTTTTATAGAATTCTTAAGTTGCTTATAGACATCGCAATCTTCCGCATTACGTGAGAGGCGAAAAATTCTCAGCTTTTTGTCTCTCAGTTTCATCGTGCACTTTAATTCTTTATTAATAAACTGGTTAAGTCTGCCTTTAATTCTGATGTGTTTGATAGGCGCGTGTTTGTCCAGAGTATTTATGAACAATTGATTGAAATGATCAATTTTCTCATTTACATCATTAATACGATAGGTTTCATGAAACGGAAGTTGAGACAGTTCTGCCTTGAAACTCTCGGAGTTGTAGTTCTTAAAACTCCTCACATCCTTATATACAAGTCGGGGCTTATCAGCTCTAAGTTTAAGTGTACAGTATATGAGAGAATGGTCGCTAATACCAATGTCAACAACCCCGCTACGTTACCTTAGAGGAGGACGAAATCATAATAACGTCAAGTAATGAACTTGTATGAGATGTAATTCTCGTTGGATCTTTAATAAGTTGGGTCAGGTGTAGTTCGGAGCAAGTATCTAATAATATTTTAGACTCGTAACAATATGTTTGAAGGAGATTGCAATTCATATCGCCCAAAATAATGATCTCTTTTCCTAGTTCATCCCGTATACATGTAACCGGGCAGTCAGGTGGTCTATAAGTAACGCAAACGATCATAGATTTGTTTTTATTCACTTGTATTTGTAACCAAAGTTGATGGACACCTACTGGAGAAATATACAAGAGATTTTTCAAAACTTTTGTCTTGAAATCATTACGGACGTAAATACATACGCCGCCACTCTTTTGTGCTCACGATCAAGTCTGTATATATTGTATTCCTGAATTTTTACCTCGGCATTAGTCGTGGACGAATTTAGCCATGTCTCTGATAATGCCAAGATATCAAACCAAGTCGAAGAATGGAAAGTTTTGGGGAGGTGATTGCTGAAAGATTGACGTCCGTGGAAAAACTAGCGCTAGAGCAGTCTCTATCGTCGTCGCAAGTAGCTTACAGTCCATTTGCGAGAAAGCTACGAAATCTCGTGGATACGTACAAATTAGTTTCGACAGCGGTCAACCATGATGTAAATGTCAAAGTTTTGGGCGGTGCAGGAAAGAGAAAAGTGTCTGAAGCCGTCACTACAGAGAGAGCAAGTACCGTTCGGAAGCATTCACGGAAATTCTATCCTGGCGCAAAATGCAAAAATCATCACTACAAAATCATCAAGAAAAAATCTATTTGACATTGATGAAAACGAAAATGCATCCAATGAAGACACCACACCCGGTGTATCGCTCTTCATGAACAAATTCGTAAACACAAGTATCACAATTTTTTAAAAGCTTTCTTTAAATCAAGAAATATTCCACATGAGAACAGTCTTTTCTCCTTATTATTTTGAATGTTGTTTACAATGTCTGTAATTGCATATTGTGTCGAGTGTTGGTCTCTAAAACCGTACTGTTTTTTTATCGATAAAATGTTTAAGACGTCGACGCTTATACATCAATTTTTCAAATATTTTACTGAAATTAGAAAGCAGTGAAATTGACTTGTAGTTTCCTGGACCAGTCTCATCGTCATCCTTATAAACAGGAATTACCTTAGCATGTTTAAGTTTTCTGGGAAATACTCCATTTTGAATTGAAAGATTCATTATTTCAGTCAGCGGCCACGATATGTTTTCTTTTATGCATTTTAGTATACGCATACATGGGACAGAGTAAAGACCGTTTGTTTTGGCATTGAATTGATTTCGGATTCAACTTCAGAAGACGTAACGGGTTTAAAAAAGAATGAATTTGGATAATTGTTGGTATTAAGATAATAGCTAAAATGTTTACTTGAATTGGGTAACTTAACAGCTAATTTTTCCCTTATATATGAGAAATGTTTGTTAAAAATATTGGACGAAATTTCTGTAGGACTCGTAGCTATTTCATTTTTGATTGGACACCTCATTTTTGTAACCAGTTTTCAACTTTTTTTCTTACGATTTATTATATTGTTGATACCTTCCCAAGTTTTCCTGATATTTTTAAGATTATTTTAAAAATATTCCTCAAAATAAAACCTTTTGCTCATCCAAGTTAAGTTAGTTATTTTGTTTCGGTACAATCTATATTTCTCTTTGTTTCCAGAATAGAATAGTTTGTTTTTTATCTTAATGCATTTTTTAATGCCTTTTGTTATCCATGGTTTAACAGACTGTTTAATCTTACGTTTGGATATTAATTTTAAGGGTGTATGTTTATTTGTTAGTTTATGTAATTTAATATAAAACGTTGTAAATAATATATCTATATTCTCTTTTTACTGTCGATAATAGAATTCCAATTAATTTGTGTTAAATCATTCTTAAAATCTAACGGTAAAAAATGTGAAAAATCTCGTACTTTGCTTTGATGTTGATATAAATGTTTTGTTTTATTGTATGTTTGGATTATGCAAAATTGCGAGAAATGATCACTGATGTCAGAAACAATATTTCCACTTAGAATTGGGTTTTTTATTGACAAAAATGTTGTCAATTAAAGTGGCCGAGTTATTATAAACTCTCGTTGGTTTGTCAATGGCTGGCGTTAAAGCATAGCTTTGAAGGGTTAATAAAAAGTCTTGTGTGTATTTGCAGGTTTGAGCATTGAGGAGGTTTATGTTAAAATCACCCATTATATATATAGACTTATTTGATCGCAAAGCACTAAATCTGTCCAAACTGTCTTCACAATATGTTTGAAATGACTCTGGGGAGTTATGTTGTCTGTAGATTACCCCACAAATAATATTTGATTTATCTGGGAAATCAATTTCAACCCAAAGAGCCTGAAAATCTTTATTGGAGCATTTTTCTAAAACAGTATATTTCAGGTTATCACAAATATACATCCCCACGCCTCCTGAAGCTAAAGGTGTTGGAACGAATTCAAATTTATAGTTTTTCATATTAGGATTAAAATTTAAAAAGTCATTATCTCTAATTTTTGTTTCAGTAATACCTATTACGCTGAAATTAAAATTTAGTTCTTGTAACAAATGAGTTTGCAAATTTTCCAAATTGCGTTTCAGGCTCCTTACGTTGTTATGTAGGCTAGCATTGAAAAACTTTTATTCAATATGATGTGTTTTGTTTCAGAGTTCTTAAGTTCTGAAAATTTATAAGGTGAATAATACTGAGATTGAATTGACTGATGGCTTGAATTTATATCTACATTTGTATCGGTAGATGTGTCTATATTAAAAAGCCCCAGGTCGTACATACTAGAATAGCTGTTAAGATGTTTCATAGTAGGAAGGTTTAAATTGTTATTAAAGGAAAACTCCTGGATAAGGTCGACATTATAAAATGGAAGTTCAACTAGTGAATTAGACCTCAAAAAAATATGCATTCTTTCCAATGAATAGATGATTAAATAAACTTAATAACTGTAACTTAGCTCTGGTTATGTTGTACACTGTCACTCGTTTAATCTCTGAAGATCTTCAACATCTTTTATTCTGATAGCGCGGGAGGAAGGATTCTTCCTTAAATAAACGACAGAGTTCTTTGTCCAGCAAAATTGATAATCGTTTCTTTCTTTAAATGATCTCGCTTCGAATAAAATTTGCTGATTTTTCGGAGTTAAATGGTCGAACATTCGTACGGATGAGTTGACTTTAAGAGGTTTCGCTTCGTCGATTCATCACAATCTCTTTTGCAATTCGACGAGCAAATTTCCAGATTATCGGACGCGGTTTGCCATCTTGTCTTCGGCTGGGGACACGATGAGCGATATCAATGTCGCTAAGGTTTATATCAGCTCCCATCGATTTAAAAAGATCTACACACATTGAGCTGGTTTCAATCGCCGATTCCCTTTCCCTTCGTTCTGAAAGGCCAAGAATTTTAATATTATACTGATAACTATATTCCAGAAGTTGCTCAAGCGCATCGCCAACGTGGTCGACTTTGATGGCTATTTCTGCCAATTTTGAGCTTAGTTTGTTCATTTCCTTTTTCATTTCAGCTTTAGAAGTACTCTCAGAATCGTATTTGTCACTTAGAAACTGAAGGCTACTTTGTAAGGTATGGATTTGAGTTTGCAAAATTTTACTCAGGTCGTCTTGCTTCACTGGTTCTTCATGGCGTTCCATCATTTCTTGTAGTTTGCCAAAATTCGTCTTTAAAGATTCAATTTATCGTTTAAGAGCATCGTTTTCTTTCTTTAGAGATGTTATTGTATCAGGCATTATGTATATAATAACGTTTGAGGCTTTGAGCTCAAAAATAAAAGATATAATCAGAGCTCACAAGCACACAACCGCCGCTCATGTTCATCCTTACATGTGAAATCGAGGAATACAAAACTCTCAAGAAACACCCTTCAAATGCATACACCATGTTTATTCACAATTTATGCTATCAATCAATGATGAGTTTAGCATAAATTAGCATCTTTGTCGTTTTGAACCAATCAGTTTTCTCGTTCTCGAGTACAAACGGCAAAACATGGGGTTTCGTGCTGGCTCTCAGTTTCCCTGAGAGCCACTACGCAGGCTAGGCAAGGCAGGATAGAAATGGTAAATTTAGGTATGGTAGGATTAGGTAACATGTAGCAAGACGAGGCAAGTTGGAGTAATATAAGGTGAATTCAGGCAAGGTAGGTCAACGCAAGATATACAACGTTATATAAAGTACGATATAGAAAATTTTAAATATAGATTTGAGAGTCCCGTCCAATTCTTTAGAAAAGAAGTTTAGGGCAAACAGCAATTATTATCCTTAAATTGCACGATAGCTCGTTGAGAGGACACATGAAAAAATCAGGTATGTGAAAAGAGTAGATGAATCCATAGGCACACAAAGCTATTGTATTGTTATGTGCTCCGTACATACCAATACATGCTGATTCGTCGTCATTAAGTTGTTGTCTAGGACTGACACAGTTACAGCGATATGCTCCTGGAAATTTGGTACATCTTTGACCTGCTCCTGCACATTTCGGAGGTGTGGCTGTACATTCATCAACATCAACTACAGAAAAAAGATATGAAAAATTGGCACTGCGACATATAAGAATCGCATTTGATATCCACGGGTTTTACATTAACCTTCTTTTATTAACACATACATGAAAAGACTGCAACTTAACTAGATGAAGTACTGCAGAGTGGGATCATAACAAGGGCGGATTTTCATTTTTTTAAAGGAGGGGTAGAAAAATGTCTGGTGGGGTGCAAGCGGCACCACTGAGCGATCTTCGACAGGGGTTATAAGCATTAACGTCAGAGACTTTCACACAAAATAGGAGGGATGAAGCAAAATTTTAGTGGGGTTGAACACTTTAGATGAGGGGTTAGAGAGATTGTAGGAGGGAACCCCCCCCCCCCCATATATCCGCCTATGGATCATACCTAAATCAAAATCTTTCTTTCTAATGAGATAAAATAAAATGCGAAAAGCTTGTCGCAGGACAGAATGCTTGCACAGACTTAAATTTCTTGTACATAAACAAGGGCTGTCACTGAAATGTGCATAATTCATATCCGATTAAAATTCCCACTCAAAACATAGAAAAATATTTCAATCTTATTTTGGAAGGACACTAAGCATTCCAATTAATTTTAAATGAAAAATAGGACTTCTTACTCGGACGGCAATCGGGTTCTTCATATCCATCCTTGCAAACACATGTGGAGATATTGTTCACCTGGACACACTCTTTATTTTGTCCACAGGAAAGAACACTGCAGTTTGTAACTGAAATGGATTATTAATATTACTATAGTAATAACACTCAGGCTGCTTAGGCGAGCCAGCCCAGGTCTTTGAGTTTATATGGGAAATTCCAAGCCCGGTCACTTGAGGTCTTGGATGAGTCGAAGCGGGATCTCGCTTCCCAGCTCGGTTCCCATACAAATGCAAAATGAAATTTAGTAGAAAATAATAGCAAAGGTGGGTTCTATAACAAACATGCTTGCAGGGAGGTGAGTCCGAGCATGGATTGTAAAATAACTGGATAGGAAACTTCCTGACGTCACAGTCTAAACCTAGTTGCAATCTGTGACGTCACGTGTATTGCCAAAGTTCTCAGCATTTTTGTTGTTTCGCTATATTATCCGCTTTAAAAGAGTAATATTAAAGCATAAACTGGTCTGATTGTTTTAAAAATATGCCTAAGCCACGACAAAGTATTCAAGGTAAATGTTTTTCGTCTTTGTTTTGTATTTTTTTTACATTTGTAGCTACGAAATTGGCGTCGCCAATTTTTACGAAATTTGCAATGCATTTTTCACTGTTTTAATAGTGCTTGAAATATTTGCTAAAATTGACCGGGAATACTTAGAGCTTTCATCGTAGAATGGCCTAGTTATATTTATTTGCTCTTTGACTAAAATGTTTAGCTGTATTATCGCTGATGCACCGGGGCTGGATCGCCTCATGCATATAAACAAACCTAACAACCAAAGTCCCATTTAAGGGATATATGCTCTACATTAGGAGTGTGACATTTAATTTTACAGAAATCATTTGAAGAATGCACCAGAATGTGACATTCTTATCAAATCTTCGCAACAGTTTAATGCAATCGACAAACATAAATAAGAATATCTAACAAAAAGAACAAACAAAAATTTGTGTGAATATTTTTTCAAGAAATGTCTAGTCTTTGTTTCATGAGCCCTCGAGCAGAACTAATTGTAAAAAGACAAAGAGAAATTTCGTTTCCGTCGAAAAATCCCGCCTCGTGGAATCAGGCCATTAGACAGAGTAACTTTGATCACGAATTTAGGTACACTCCAAGGATGCACCGCAACGGACACGTAGGAATAGGCAACGCAACATAATTTGTTTCAACCCACCAACATAACGCACATATAATTTGGAACAGGCAACCACAGAATACACTGTTAAAAATTGATGTTTTTTTACAGAAAAAATGCTGTAAAATTTTACAGTGATTTTTCTGTTGTTACAAATTACAGTCTTATTAGCTGTAAGAAAACTCTTTTTTGTTTTTCTACGAGATAATTATGGTAATTTTACAAGTAGTTTGCAGCAAATATGTAACACAGAAAAAACTATGTGAAAATACAAATTTATGTATATTTACAAATCTAATATTAATAATCTGTAAAAGTATAATAATACCTAATTTATAACGATATGATAATTTATAGTTGGTTAATGAAAATTACAGCAAAAATGGCTGTAAAACCCTAAAATATACAGTAAAAATTTACTTTTAACAAAAGCAGACATTCTGCTTATTACAATTTATG
>CACRXK020013124.1:0-14351 GCA_902702795.2 Paramuricea clavata
CCCAATACACAATCACGTCATTATTCAATGTTTCATTAAAAATCACAACATCTCTCCAATATCATCCATTTATCTCCTTAATGTAATTTTGTTGTACCAGTGGGATGATTTGTCCAGGGCGATTCCGCATGCCGTTCGACCCATGTTCGCCTTTCTCTAGAGTCATTTTTAATTAATGATATTGACCCAATATATCACACTATTCATACCATGTTGAAACGCGAAACTGGCTCGGACTACTTCGGACTGCTTTGGACAATCAATCTTATTATACATATATTACTTAAAAGTATTAATCCGTATAGTATATAGTACGTCATGGCTTACAATCCTTACATAGCCTTAACCACATTTGATGGACACATTACGAAATACCACAGTGGAAATACACAGTGACCAACAAAGACTAAGTTTACCGCAATATCTCACTGCATGGTCTACTTTCCAGACCCTGTGAAGATATATTTGGGAAAACCATTTACTCAGATGAGATACTGTAAAATTACACAACACAAAATCACAAGTCTTGTTACCAATTCCTAATTTGCAATATCGCAGTATGGTCAAATGCGACCCTGTGATAAATTCATGTGCATCATCAAATTACACCTATCAATTACCAAGTAATAACTTTACATACCGTACATGTTAACTTCAATTACGATATTTCTACAATGGATTGACATAAAAAGACACAAAACAACGCACGCATAATACGCGTGCACCTTTTATACAATATTTCACGGCATGGTCTACTTTCAAGACCCCGTTGAAAATATAAGAAATCCATGAGATAAATAATGATTATAAGTAAACCACAGGTCCAAGACGCATGTAGAGGTCCTATTACCTATCCCAAAATTAAAATATTGCGAGTTACGCTCATAGGGAACGGAAAGCACAGCTACACCAGGCTCCCTCTACATTTCCAATTTTCTAGACCGAACACATGTACAATACAATCGATACACACGCAGATTTAACAATGATAACGACCTGATGGAAAACAGAACACAGCTTATATAGACACCAGTGATTTACAGAAAGAAACTATAGATTATGCACAATAACAGTGACGCACAAATCACAAAACGACTAGACACAAGGGATGACATATACCAGCTGCAAATGGACGCCCTGTCCTTGACAAGGAGAGGGTCGACAAATATATATACTAACAATAAATTACAACACAAACGAGAACGATCCACTAACGAACGACGGTGACTAAAAATTTGGAAAACTCACAAATAGGCAATGACAACGACACTGCCCTACAAAACTAAACGCAAAAAACGCCTCTTCGAACTGACCGTAACCAACCCAATACAAAAACACCCTAGACGAACCAAAAAACAACCCTGACTACGAAACTGACACACAAACCGACAATACGTCACCCCACTACTACCAGATCATGCTAACCTTCTGGAATATATGTCTCGCATTTTACTCGAACTCAAAACCTCTTACGGGCTAAATAAAGACATGAAACCACTAGGCTGAATAACAACGTTTCTAATGCAGAAAAACGGGCTGTAAAGAACCTTCGCAACAGCGAAGAAGTTATAGTGAAACCCGCCGACAAAGGTGGCGCTATATAGATATCTGGCCCAGAGAGTCTTAAAAAGCAGAGACGAATAAACAACCAAACGACAAACAAAACTACAAACTTATATATCTTTGGGGGCGGACAGGCAATTCCACCCACTCATATCGCATAACTAAACATGCAACTGAACATTGCACTCACACTTTAGACTAATGAAAAATTTTAAACATTCCTTAGTCATCAGGTAGCCCACAGCGCATCACGCTCTAATTATACATAAAAAATGACACATAATTAACACCTCACAAACATGCACGCTATCAAACCACATGACGTCATCTAATCAGAACAACTGACTTAAACCGGACTTCAGGGGCCCAACATTCATTCTTGCTTACGCAAATTAGCGAACAACATAGAAAAAAGGGATCCTTACTTACAGGAAGTTTAATTCTATAAATCAACCCCAAAATATTGCTGGTCGATGCGGATTACCACCAAACAAATCATTTAGTAAGTTTTTTAGATTAAGGTTGTTACGTTAAATTTATATATATATATTTAATTTTTTTTTATCTTCTTTCTTCTATTGCTTTTCATCATTTTTTCATTGTTGTATAATTTTCTACTATTTTGACTACTCACTACTTCTCTATAGCACTCCACCTATGCCATATCACATAATATCATTTTGAACAACGCCACTCTCACTTACCATTTCTCTCGTCAACAACCAACAAAACATCAACTCCCAACCCCGAAGCCCCTCCTGATGAAGGTCATGAGACCGAAACGCGTCGAGGGCCAAACAAATGAAAAAGCACAATTAACACAACTATATATACTGTATCTTCAATATGATATACCATCCGCTAACATACTTCACAAGCAAGGTCAACCCAAGACTCTGTGAGGTTTGCTATAGCCCCAATATACACAGTCACGTCATTATTCAATGTTTCATTAAAAATCACAACATCTCTCCAATATCATCCATTTATCTCCTTAATGTAATTTTGTTGTACCAGTGGGATGATTTGTCCAGGGCGATTCCGCATGCCGTTCGACCCATGTTCGCCTTTCTCTAGAGTCATTTTTAATTAATGATATTGACTCAATATATCACACTATTCATACCATGTTGAAACGCGAAACTGGCTCGGACTACTTCGGACTGCTTTGGACAATCAATCTTATTATACATATATTACTTAAAAGTATTAATCCGTATAGTATATAGTACGTCATGGCTTACAATCCTCACATAGCCTTAACCACATTTGATGGACACATTACGAAATACCACAGTGGAAATAAACAGTGACCAACAAAGACTAAGTTTACCGCAATATCTCACTGCATGGTCTACTTTCCAGACCCTGTGAAGATATATTTGGGAAAACCATTTACTCAGATGAGATACTGTAAAATTACACAACACAAAATCACAAGTCTTGTTACCAATTCCTAATTTGCAATATCGCAGTATGGTCAAATGCGACCCTGTGATAAATTCATGTGCATCATCAAATTACACCTATCAATTACCAAGTAATAACTTTACATACTGTACATGTTAACTTCAATTACGATATTTCTACAATGGATTGACATAAAAAGACACAAAGCAACGCACGCATAATACGCGTGCACCTTTTATACAATATTTCACGGCATGGTCTACTTTCAAGACCCCGTTGAAAATATAAGAAATCCATGAGATAAATAATGATTATAAGTAAACCACAGGTCCAAGACGCATGTAGAGGTCCTATTACCTATCCCAAAATTAAAATATTGCGGAGTAACAGAGAAGGAAATACGAATCTTTCTCCCTAACATAGGTTAAGACAATCATTTTACAAATGACACGGTGGAATGCCACTCCGTGGACATCGTGACCTTCTGGTAGTTTTATTGTCGACTTTAGATTTCCTTCCTCTGTGTAGAAGTGAACGGCCATGTCACCGTCTGATGATAGCATGATTTCATCATTATTTGAAATATTCAAGCTGGGTGGGAAAGGCGTATCTCGTCGTGAATCTCGTTCAAACTTATATTTCAACTGTCCGCTGCCGTCACAGATATATACATGTGGATCACTGTATTTGACCATAATGATATTGTTTTTGTTTACAGCGATCCTCACAAAGCGAAAATTGTTTGTTACCTCGAAGAAATACAATTTGCAAATGTGCTTTACATTGAAATTTTCATCCAATACATTCAACACGTAAGCTTTTACATTGCCATTTTCCGTACGTGTTTCAAACCATCTCACCACATAAACGTTGTTGCAGTTATCAACAGTAAGTCCTTCAATATATTGTTCGATAACTTCGCCTTCCCTGTGGTCAGGTAATGGAACAACCTTGTTTTCTCCTGTTCGGAAAATAATCGTAACGGTGACTTCATAATACTCACCACCAACAACGTGATCACCATGGCTGTTAACAGCAGACAAATATGGAATTACTTCTTGATCAAGTGTTAGGTTGCGGTGTAGATTTTGACTCAATTCGCCCATCGATTTTCTTGTCGAAACCTCCTGCCAATCTAATATTGGGTTAAAACTGCGACCAGTAAGTTTAATTGTTTCAGGCCAAATCACCTTGTCAGAAAGTTTGCGACTGAATTTGGAATTGAAATGAAACAAAATATTGTTGATCAGCATCACAGATTTCACGTTGGCAACTCGTTCAGCCTTGTTTAGCTTCGACAGGACGCCACGACGGAGATACACGGAGAACAGCTCACGGATAGCCGGTAAGCCATGTAGCTCTCGAAGAAGCGACAGACATCCAGTGATTGCGTATTCAGGACTTTCGAGACATTCCAATATCTCGGAAACTATTCGTAGTTTCGCAGCGAGAATTCTGTCTTCAATTTTTAGTGCTTCATTACAGAAAGCATCGGTTGCTCTTATACGGGCATATTTAAATCGCTGTTTTGCGGCTTCCAATTCTTTACCCGAGTTGATTTTCATCTTTCCCATGGCGTGAGAAAGTTCTAAAGCTTCGTTTAAGATCCCACACTCAACACCGCTCAACATTCTTCATGTTTCACCGCGGTTTTCGCGAGTTGGGGTTTTTCACAGCTTTCTGCTCGAGCTTTGATTTATCAAGAGAAACATTAAGTAATTCTACACCTTCCTTTAGAAAGCGGTAGCTGCTGAGTAAATTTACGCGGGAAAGACCATCAAGTTTCGTCTTGATGTCATCCAACTCTCTTACGACGATCTCTCGAATTTTTGCATCTGTAATATCGCCGTCCTTCAGTTTCGCCGCAGTCGAATCACGAGCCTTATTGCACAACAAGCCTACGGTTGAGCTTATCATACTCGTAACAATGGAAGTCATATTTGAGTCAGTTGTCTGATGGCGATGCTGCTTAATTTGAAATTGGACAGAGATACACAGAGTTGTGGTATATTGAATGATGATAACGTAATATCCTGTAACATCAGCGGTCTGATTAGTCATAACAATAACACTGACAGTGTAATCATTATCTATCATAATTCATATTCATAAATCTGGTCCTTCACCGTCACGTGCGTATTGTATTTTTGCCAAATCCGCCAATAGCAATTTCCAATTTACCCTATAGTTCGAGTCAGGGGTAGGTAACTTTCCTAAAACATTGCTATTGGTTAGTTTAGCAAAAACACAATGCGCACGTGACGGTGAGGGACCAGATTTATGAATAAACGTTGACTAACATAGATAATGAGTTATATTGTTATTCTAATGAGCCACTCCCCTTCGATAGGCTATGTGATGAAATTTTCTCTTCAAACTTTTCTCTTTATATTTTATTGCTCGTGACGCAGTTAAACGTTGAGCGTGCCGTCGCCATTATCTGTTTTAAATCTCGTTACTGACGTTTCTGTCTGCGGGTATATGTACCCCCAAAAACCACACAAAAAGCGCATCGCTATAATTCTTTTAAAATATACTAAATTTAAAAAAGAGCTTTGTATTCAAGTAAACCTGCCTAAAGTGAGTTCGCCTTGGCAGTCATTTATTGCTGTAATTATCGTAAAAGATATGATCTGGTAAAATAGGAGCTATAGGAATTACATGGTATATTTATCATCATGGTGTAACTGTTAATATCTATGGGATATGCTAGCTGTATATTGTAAGTGCGTGGGTTTGATGAGTTACTTTCTTATCTGTTATTGTAGACATGCGGCATAAATCCGGTCCGGTTTTGCTTTGTTGTTGTATGTATAATACGAGAAAGCTCAGGATCCAAGGAGCATTTTTTCCAGGTCTGCCTGGCCTGGCCAGCAACTTTGGTCTTACTGTCGTTTACGCGGTTTAATAAAAGAATGCCCAGGTTAAATCACGACAGGTGCTAATTAAACTATGCCGATGATGGAATAGTGTCAGTTGCAACTTTCATATCTTCGGTTCAGTGAATGCCATGTAGATGAAAATACCACCGTTCGAGTCAGTGAAACAATATCAACTAATTTCTAACGATAGTTTCAGTAAGTTAAGCCACAGTTAATAAAAGTGGTTAAACACTATAGCGATTTATGACCTTCAGGAGCGTAGGAACCGGGGGGGAAGTGGAGGGGGGGGGATTTTTAGGTGCCCTTTTTCATTCTAAAAGTGCCCCTCAAAGCCTGCCCCCCAACTTTTAGATGCATAATTTTTTCGAAAAATGTTATTAAAGGGAAATGGCAATATATTTTTTTATTTTCTCGTTTGAAAGAACATTTAAAACCATATATAAAACTCTTTTACCATTTTTTCATATCTTGCTTACTTCTACAAATATTTTAATCGAAAGAAATGAAATGTCCGCCATCTTGGATTTTTGTAGATATGCATGTTACGTCACAACAGGGGTCATGCAATATTTTTATCTAGATAACCACTAATAATTTTGCACTCAAAATTATACTCCGTATGCCCTTGGAAATATCAAGATCACTTGAAACCTTTAAAACATCTACCAATCAATATTTGGTCAACAACGAATACTTTTATATGGTTAATCCCTGTTGTGACGTCACCAAAACTACCATTATTGAGATAAAAAAATTATCCAAGATGGCTGACATGTCATTACTTCAAGTGAAAATATTTCAAGAACTAAGCAAGATATGAAGAATCGGTAAAAGAGGTTATTAAATAGTTTCAAAAGCTCTTTCAAATGCGAAAATAAAAAAATATATTGCCATTTCCCTTTAACTTGTGGTTAGAGCTGGACAACTAGCCTCTGTAGCTCGGTTTAGGGCGCTGCGCCATAATCGCAGGGCAGCAGCGGCTTCAATTCCTGCCAGGGACCTAAAGTTGCATTTTTCATTTCTGTTCCTGGTTAGGTCTAATAAATGTATATAAATTTCCACTCGACAATTTCCATCTACAATACTCATCAAATATTACTAAGCCATACCTTTCGCCGAACATAACTTCGGCTCCTTCGAATCACAATCCAAAACACTATTCGGAGTGTTATTTTCAAGCTTGTTTTTTATCTTTTACCTCGGTATTTCAATCTGTAGTAATATTATGGGAGTCAGCGGGATATTTTTGACCGGACATAGAATTATTTTTAATTTGCCAAGATATTGCGCTTTTGCAGGTCAAAGTACTTCCTGCAGGAGAGTGCTTTGCACGTGGATCCAGCTATTGCTTCTTTCTATACACACATAATTATAGAATCTCACATCTTGTAGCAAGTCTGCCAACAAGCCGTCAACAAGTTGTGTTCGCACTGCTTGTCCCAAGTTGTCAACAAGTTTGGAACAAGCTGTTAACAATTTGCAACAGCCTTGTTGATATTATCAGGCTTGTTGCAAGGTTGTTCCGACAAGTCCGATTCAGTCATGATATAGCAGTATTGTTACAACCTTAATTTAGGTCGTCAACCTTGTAACATTCTTGTTTATCATGACTGTATCAGATTTGTTAGAACAATTTTGTGCATGATAAGTCTGGTAATGCCATCAAGCTTATTACAAGTTGTTAACAGCTTGTTTCAAACTTGCTACAACAACTGGGAACAAGCAGTGCAAAAAGCTTGTGAACAGATTTGTAGCAACTTGTTTGCAGACTTGTAACAACTTGTGCGTTTTTACGTGTGTATGTGGCCAAGTATACACAGGGGCGTTGGAGCGGCTCTAAAAGCGGGGGGGGGGGCATTTAGCGTCCGTCGATGCCCCCCGAAAAAATTTGAAACTAGAGTCTCTGAAATGCCATTTCCTGCACTTTAAAAGACGATTTACATAGTTCTAAAGGTAACAAAATGTCATAAAATATCTCAAATTGTTTTGTCTACACGCGTAACTGAAATAATATTAATTAACTTTGTGGTTTGTTATTGACCTTTGTTAAAACGTGGGGGGAGGGGGTCAAAAGACATTCAGGCACCCCAACTAAAAAAGGGGGAGCCGTCCCCCCGGTTCCGACGCCCCTGAGTATACACGTGGCGCGCACGTGCGAGTAAAGACTGGCGCCAATCTCTAGACAACAAAGAAATTATCACAGTTATATCGTTGGATTTGTCTAAGGCATTCGATTGTATAGCTCATAATTTACTATTGGCAAAACTAAGGGCATTTGGTGTTAGTGAACATTCTGTAAGTTTATTAAGAAGCTATCTGTTTAGTCGTATGCAACGTATGAAAATTGGGAATTAACAAGGCAGTGTCTTGGGGCCATTGTTTTACAATGTATAAGTCTTGGAACACTTCATGCTTATGCAGATGATGAACAGTTGTACAACTCTGATCTTGATCCTGCATCTAGTTTTGGAGAGTAAGCTTGAACATGAACTGAACATGATAAATACATGGTACAGCATGCGCAATAATCAGGGCATGATTGTAAATCCTGAAAAACATCAAGCAATGGTCCCGCTTGGAAATTGTAATCACAAACTTGCATTCCCTGTAAACGATTCGATTGAGTTATTAGGAGTAACATTAGATAACGAATTGAAGTTTAATTGTTATATTACAATAATTTGTGACAAAATGGAAAACTTTTTAGCCAGAAATTATTATTAAAACTTTATACAAGTATTTGTTTTACCACATTTTCGCTATTGCTCCCTTATTTGGCATTTTTGTGGAAAAAGCAATATTGAAAAATTAGAATCTCTAAATAGACGTATATTAAGACATATTTTTCATGATAAGGACTCTAGTTTTATGTAACGAATATTAGGGACCAGTAATTAATAATGGGAGGGGGGCGGTGAGTGATAAATACCAAATATTGAATAGTCAACTTTTAGAGCCGCCACAATCGCAAGACCTTTATTTTCAAGACGCCCCCACCTTCATCTAGAAAATTTAGGACCTCCTCCAATATTTAATTTGTTACATTTTGTGGTGTAAAATAGGTAATGGGACAAGTACTGGTGTAAGAAATTGTGTAGCCTAAATAATTAGAGGACCAATATTCAAAATGGCTCCGTATGGTGAACTGTATATACGTAATAAACTATGGAAACTACGATTATGGGAGCTAAAAAAGGTGAAATATTTTGTGGGATACGATAAAGGCGAGAGATTGAAAATGAGTAGAAAAGTATTAAAAAATTGGGGTCTTTCCTTGTTACATAATTTTCAGTTTGAGGCCGCCCCCAATTCAAGCAAAAATAGTTGAAACCGCCTCCCGTTTCTCACCCACCGCCCCCCTCCTATTATTAATGACCGGTCCTTAGTACATTGTGTAATGCTAGAATGCATAGTAATTAGTATGCTGTCTGTGGTGTTTAAGAGCCTTTTGCATCCTATGTATCCCAATTATTTATAAAGGCTGTTTAAAATTTTAAAGCTAGAATCTCCAAATATATGCTTAGAGGCCAAAATATATTGGCTTTAACAAAACCAAGGACGACCAAGTACGGATTGGAGTGTACTAAATATTTAGCGGCCAAGAGTTGGAACTCACTCACGGACGATTTTTTTTTAAATTTAAAACCACAATTAGAACGTTGGATTTTTCTATTCCTTATTAAAATAGAATTGTAATAGTTAGATATATAGATCAGTATATAGTATCCCCGCGTTCCAGTAATTGGAAGTACGTAGACGACGTGACGATATCTGAGATTGTCCCAACAAGAGAGGTATCTATACTACAAAACGAATTGGACGCAATTGGTGATTGGACAAGTACCGATAATATGAAATTAAACCCCAAAAATAGGTACGCAATGCGTACATGTGGCTAGCCTGGTAAATTTTAACTCCCCAAACCCTCCTCCAAACCCAGAAAGCCTGCCATGCTGGTTAACTTTAATAGTAATAAGAAGACACACCACGATGGTCAGAATGCGCAAATTTTCTCCCACTTGTGCGGGCTCATTTTGTCAGTGGAGTTTCACGGTATACTTGAAAAATACCGTGTCATATCTCGTCGCTTCCCATGTAAATAGCGAATTCAAACACTTGAATATAAAACACAAATATGTGAATTTGCACGCTAGGCTTTTGAATATAACGATTGTAAAAGTTTCCGTGTGATCTATTAGCAATTTAAAAGATACCTAAACTGTAATACTGCCATATATTTAATCTCGCGTTTGTTATTTGCGCAGCAGCAGTTTTGCCGTGGAATTAAAATTGCGTGTCATATGATATTTTAATAGGCAAATAGCGTTTGCGATATAGGCCTAGCAATATTAGCAAACAAATACACTGAAATCTTGGTTAGCACACCAACTTTTACCACTTTTATGCAATATTAGTCAACTTATAAGAGAACGTGAGACAAATCATGCTGAATTATTCGACTATATGACTCCTAAGACCATAGGCGTACGGGGCCGCTAAATTCTGGGGGGGCGGTAGCTTTTTTGCCCAAAAAATTCCACATTGCCCAAAAAATGTCAATATATTTATACAACTAATGCCCGACTTTTCGGGATTTCGGAACATAACACAAATTTTCCAAAAATCACAAAATTTGCCAAAAAATTTACTTAATTTTAGACAAAATTGACAGAATTTGTCCCATTTTTTTTAATTGCAAACCAAAATTGCCCGACTGTTGATCGAATATTACCCGACTGCCCAAAAAACTGGGATATTGCCCGACTGCCCAAAAAACTGGGGGGCTAACGCCCCCCCCCCCGCCCGGTACGCCTATGCCTAAGACAGACAGACGCAATAATCCTTTATAGGTTTATTACAAATATGTAGACATTTGAGACGCCGTCAATGTCTGGAGAAAAGGTATACTTAAAGCCTTTAAATAAACGAGTTCGATGCACAGTTTCTGGTCTTTTACCATAATTATCCAATGCTGGTTTTATTTGCTGCATTATAAACCTCCTCCACACAATACCCCTTCTTTAAAATACCAAACATTTCGAATGCAATTGAGATATGAAATCTCAACAAGAAGACAATTCAAGATGGCAAATCAGTCAAAAGTGCAAATCAAAACCCATATTTACACGGCGAGTAGCCGCAATTTCTGATCGGTTTCGACACCATAGGTTGAAGCCATGAAGATAAACTTTATTTTAATTTTCTGGTTTAACAACTGCGTCGTAACAACATCACTAGTATTGTCTCGAAATGCAAATGTGAAATGTCGGCAGAAAAATACGGGCGCTTCCGATTGCTCCCGATACTTTACGAAAATCCGGACTGGACACCATCATCATCGCTCATCGCGTTTGTGTATGTGATAGTGGCTAGCCCGCAAACGGGCTAGCCACAAAAAGTGTAAGGAGATGGTCGTCTCCTTTTGACGAGATGTTGAGCAGCCTTCACCCACCTTAGTTAATCCCACAAAGTATTACTCCCCGAGGTTTAACGATCCAGAATAATCTGAAGTGGGATTTGCACATCAGTGAGATAGTAACCAAAGCATCAAAGAGATTACACATCTTACGATCATAACTTGTCAGATAAAATTGAACGGGTCCAGAAGCGCACAATGCGAATAATCTTTCCCACATTAAGAGTATTAAGACCGGTCATTAATTACAGGGAAGGGAGGGGGGGGGCTGGTGGAAATGAAAAATTTGATGCTAAAATTTATTTGCCCCCCCCCCCTTGAGGATAACACAATTCTCTACTTGACCCCCGCAACATGCAAATAACAAAAGGCGCATTCATAATTTAAAGTTCTTATAAAGTGAAGCCACATTTAATCATACTGCCCTGTCATAGTTGCCAACATTGGGAATAAAATATCCATGAGATTTTGTTTTGGGGGGCCCACAAGGCGCCACGATAGTTGGCTTCCAAGCGGAAAATTTTGAAAATATGGAGTCTTCAGATTGTTGGAAATGGCATTTTCAGAGTCTTCTAAACCTTATAGTTTTAAACGGGGCTTAAAAGCAAATATTGTAAATAACTTCGCAATTCGCTTTCGAGCGCGACGATTTTTATCCTTTATAGACCCTCCGCTCAGGGGATTCGGCGGAATATTACCCGAAGGCGAAGTGATGGAAATATTTCATCACAGCTAGAGTGAAACATTTCGACGAATCCCCCGAGCGGAGGGTCTATAAATGATATATTGTACCGAAAGTTAAAGTGAACCCACCAAGCCGTTCAGAATAAACTTTAAAACTTGAATTCAATTTCTTATATATGTCAGTATACCTGAGTTTTTGACGTTTCTCTTTAAAATATTTGAACATGTATTTTTTTGGATCATTGAAGGTAACATAAGTCTTGAAAATCTTTGGTTAATTAACTTAAATCAATAAATCTTCTGTATGAAATTACAAACACAGCTCGCGGCGCCATATTGTTTCAGAGCGTGGTGTCCACGCGTCACGCGTGAGATAGACAGTTTATTTCTTCCAGTTTTAAAACATCGATTAAATATTAATTTATTTTGTTTTTTGGTTCATGAATTATTAATTAATGAGTTTGAGAACGAACTTTAATAATGGCAGTGGTGAAAAACGTATACCGGCTAAATTGTGTTCTCATGCAAGTCAATGTTTGAACTTCAAGATTGACAGTGCAACAATTAGCGTTGTTATGTCTCATAAGTTATTACTCATTAGTATAAACCAACTAGTAGGCTATCATGGATCGTGCGTTCTGATTGGCTCACAATTAGCCATTAGTGATAGCCTACTTAACAACAAGCGGCGAAGGACGCGAGAGTTATGCAATGACAATTTTTAATTAAAATCTGCATTACGAAAGCTTATCAAAATGGCCTAAATTTTTACGTTTTCTCAATTTTCCTGGTAGTTTTGTGATGGATGCATGAAAGCATGATGTGGGATAATAGAACCAGAAACAGTGTACAGGGTGTATCAAAGAAAAAGTAAGGCGAACTTTATTGCGTTAATGCATTCGGAAAGATCAGGTTTTTAGCAGTTGAATGATACGTCTTTCATGGCAAATGGATAAAAAGTAAGCAAGTACGCAGTGCTTCCACTTAGAAGGATTTTTCCTTGCAGGAAGGAAATATTGGTCGATCCTTGCAAGGAATTTACAAGGAAATAAAATTTACAAGGAAGTGGCAAGGAAAGTACAAAAACTAAAGGAAATTGCAAGGATTTCTGTAACTTATACCAGTTACAAGTCTTAAACCAGTAAATGGTATAGGTCCACTAACAAAAGAGGTACAGAAGAATCTGAAAATGCCATTTCAGCGATCTAGGGACTATAAATTTCAAAATTTGCCGTTCAGCGCCTTCTGTCATTCAACCCCTCCACCATTACCAAGCACCTTACGCACGTGCATGAACATAAACATAAATGTGGAGCCGATACTTTCATGGAGGGAACTCTTGAAAGCTTGCCCAAATTTTCAGGCAATGCAATGATGCTCGATTTCTTGTAGGGTCTATGATACATTTGCCTCAAATTTGCCTGAATTTTCTTGATTTTTTTCCACCGTTTGTGTGCGGGCAAGGACATTTTTTGGAAAAAAATAATTTTGGAGATTCTAAAAGGATTTTTGAACAAGCGGTTGTGGAAGCACTGCAAGTACGAGTCCGATAAAATATGTTAATCAGAATCGCATATTTTCACTGTTGAGCCATTGGGTTTAAAACCATTGAAAATTAGCTCCCCATGGGACTTAATTAAGTTGATGAATTTCACTTCAATACACTACCCGCATATGCATGATAATTATTAAAGTGTATATGAAATGAAATTTCTTACTTTCTTAAATGAAAGTACTCTTTAAGTTGTAGTGTAACTTATTTTTCAGTTTCTTGTTTTTATGGTTTGTTCCCGAGATATTTCAATTTGTTTGATATGTAAATGAGTGTGAATATGTCCGCTAATTTATGACGTCATGTTGGTTGTAAGCTCAACTTACACTGGTTATAAATATATTAACTCTAAAAACTGTTGATATCAGTTCGCATTATTCTCTAGTGTTTCATCACATTTTCCAGTGAGTGAAGTTTGAAATTATCATCTTGGATGAAAGCAGTGATATTCAACCATTTCGAAGAGCTTGCAACCAACATGACGTCATAAATTAGCGGACATATTCACACACCCTAAATTTCGAGGAGTTGAATCAACTCCAAAAGTGTTATTCTGTCATCAACAATGGTGAGAGAATAGCACTTTTGGAGTTGATTCAACTCCTTGAAATTTACAGTGCACTCATTTTGCATATCAAACAAATTGAAATATCTTGGGAACAAACCATAAAAACAAGAAACTGAAAAATAAGTTGCACTACAGCTTGAAGAGTTCATTCATTTAACAAAATAAGCAATTTCATGTCATATAACCTATAACAAATCGACTTACGAGTAGCAACAGTAAACAAAAAGGGTCAAAGCTACATTTTTGTAAGCACTACAGTGTTCAGGAGTGCCACTT
>CACRXK020013125.1:0-14350 GCA_902702795.2 Paramuricea clavata
CCCCCGCTGACTGTAGCATTTTGACGTAAGACCCCCAGTTGACTGTAGCATTTTGACGTCATAAATCGCTATATTTAGACCACTTTTCTGAACGCTTTTTGAACGATGTTTAAAAAGTTTTGGTGATTTCCCAGAAAAGCGGGCGTTGTTTCGGGTAAAAATCAGGTTAAGATAAGCGCGTAAAAACGTAACTTAATATTTGTAGCTCACAAAAAAACGTACGGACATCTGGTCGAAGCTGCGGAAGTTAATTTTTTTGAGATAGAGAAACTGGAAAACTTCTATAAGGAATTTTTACTATCAACACATTCAGTATTAAAAATATTTTTGCACGAAAATCTGACTGTAGCATTTGCTACAGTTGCTACAGTCTGGATCCGCCCCAGCGCACAATATTTGCATCAAGTTCTCATTTTGGGATTTCAATTCCAGCTTAAGAAATCAGCACCTGTATTAAACTCATCACTTACATTTATTTTAGACATTGCCCACTCAGTTCCCTCCTTTTCCAATTCTTCCATAATTTCCTCCATCGATTCTTTAGCAAAACATCTAAAGTAATACATGTGTATTCTTAACTGTTATATTTTCAAATTTTCCTCCAATACTCGAAAGAACATTTAACAACCTGGTTACAAACCTGTTAATGCATTCTAAATGTGGGGATAATGAGAAATCTGTTGTTATTTTCGACACACTCTAAAAAAAATAACAGATGATATAAAACCTGGTCAAACAAGAAGGATGAGAATTGAAGAGACTTTGACCGCCAAATCTCATCAACTTTGAGATTGTCATCAACATCAGCTGGTTCAAATTTTGATGAGAGTTGCCCCTCGTTTGACCGGAAATACATAGCCAATTCTCATCAAAAGTTTGTTTTGGCATTGTTGGTAAGCACTCGAATTTCGGAGACGCCAATTTGAAACTTTAAACCATATCGGGGAACTACTGAACGCTTTTTACAAACCGGGTAATTACTGAACGCTTTTTACTAGGAAATGCCAAACTGGATTTGCAATTCCTGAAGAATTATAAAAAGCAATTGATCAGTAATTTTCCTCTTCCTACAGTATAAAGTTGCGAATCGGCGTCTCGAAACTCGAGTGCTTACCGACAATGCCATCTCATCAACTCTGATAAACATTCACCCGAAAATTGGTATAAGTAATTTTGGCGGCATTTTGCATCATAGCGTTCGTGTAAGGAAGCAAAAAACTTTAAAAGTCTTATGTTTTGTCATATGTGTTGCAACATTACCACAAACTCACACAAACAGTCATGCAGTTTTAATCCAGTCCTCCCTCGGCAATCTGAGGTCCGTGTTGACAAAAACGTCGCTTGCTTAATTAAGCTCCCTATTGTCGATTTCACGGCGTTAGGAATGTAGTTGCATTTTGACACAAAAACTTGACACACGTTTTTTGGGCGATAGGAAGGATTCGCGGTTTTGTTAATATACATTAATACTTACTTCTTTATGGTATTTTTCAATCATTTCAAGGATTGTTTTTAATGTTGGTTTTTCCATCAATAACATGTTCTCCTCTAGATCAGAAATCTGTGAAAAAGTTGATTATTTCATTTGAAAATCCAACGACACTTCACATTTGGGGATGACACACACTAGCAGAAAAAATGTATTTGAAAGATTTTCTTCAAATTTGTACTTAAAGGGTACTTGACACAAAAATGAATGGTTATTACTGTTTCAATATTACAGAAAAACTTTCTTACAAAGTGTAGACCAAAGTCTAAGCAATTTGTCAAATTTTCACTTTGACCTATCATTTAACCTGGTACGTAACTTTTCGGGGAGGTGCAAATCTGGCCAAGTGCATAATGTTGTTTTTGAAATTGCAAAAAAGACAATGTTCAACCGTCATTTTCTCAACCCAATGTACTCTATTAGTCGTATAGGGATCGACATGCAGAAACAAGTTGCCACATTTCAGTGACGCAGCAACTAATGATGTCTATACCAACCTTGTCAGATGAAACGTAATGCGTTGCCACTCCAGCGTGGTGGACGTCGTAACCTTTTAATCGTTCTCCTATCAATAATAGATAGGTTCAGATTTGACATCCACTGCCTCTCATAGGCTTGATACCATACATGTAGATTTTATTTTTGTGGAGGTAGCCAATCTTCAATTGGAGCTAAGGCTATGCCACATTCTCGTACCCAGAGCTCGTCTTACACGCCGTCAACAGAGCATGACGAGGGTCGAGGGGTACGAGAATGGGTTGCGCTGCTGCAGATCAAAATTTAGCCTCTGAACGAGAACAAAATGTCAAGTGTGCCGCTAGATAACTAGCTCCGACACAGCAAGTAACGTCAGGCTTAAGAACCTAGCGGCTATAGCCTGGCTTGCCTCGCTACACACACATTTTGGACTCAAGGCTTAGATATCTAGCTTTTTCATGCTTTTTGGAGTTATACGTAGCTGCAAATGATTTTTGGATTTAGCAACTCCAGGATTAGATACCTAGCTTCTAAATTATTTTTGGAGTTATACCTAGCTCCAAATGATTTTTGGTGTTAGCCAGTAACTCCAGGCTTAGTTACCTAGCTCGATTTAGCAACTCCAGGCTTAGATACCTATAGCTTCTAAATGATTTTTGGAGTTATACCTAGCTTCAAATGATTTTTGGAGTTGGCCAGTAACTCCACAATTGATATTTCAACTCAGTTTTGAATTACACATTTAAGTGTATATTTTGGTTTGGAGTTAGCCCTTTAGACTTTGGAGGTAGCGTCGCTCCATATTAACTTCCTACTTTCTACAGGCATGCTTGATACGCATTTGATTGGTTATTGAATAATTGGGTAGAATAAATGCACCTGACTGGTTAATAGTAAAGATAGCGGCAATGGATTCAAAATCTTAAACCTCTCTTATACATAACTTTGTAACCGTCCGTTTTCCGTTACGGTTGCTTCGTCCGCGCGGGACGAAGGACCATTTTTACACACACTGTACGCTGTAGCTGTCCAGCTAGCATTAATTTGCGTGCACACCATAAAATTTGTGCACAATACTAAGATTTACGGTGTTATAATTTCTATTAAACTTCATAACGTAAAATATAATGTTCAGAGACGATAAATTGAAGGACTAAGCTATTGTCAAATGTTCACCCGTGGAAGGTTCCATCTAGTTAAAGATTAATCCTCACCTGTTAATGCTAAGAATGTTCCAAGTTCTCCTTGCAATTTTGGCAAGAAAAAACTACCACCAACGTCAGGGAAGAGACCTAGTATGAAAAATTGTAAAAGCAAAAATTTAAAGGTATGCATCCAAAAACGTATACCACTACCCTATTTATTTTGCCCATTTTCCCTTGGCGATATTTACGGGTTCAACACAAACAGTCACCCTTTGAGCAATGTTACTTAATAATTGTTACTTAATGTTATGACACCATGGGCTTGTCATCATAACATCGCAAGATTGTGGTATTTATGTTTAGATAAAGGTAATGAGAAATATGTTGGTGTTAAAATAGCTTTAAAGCAACAAGCGTCGCTATTTCATCGCCTTGTTTTATCTATCAACTTGAAATTGTTCATGAACTTTTTCAAGATTTGAGCCATTAAAATATAGTATCGTTCAAAAGGTGACTGTGTGCCTTAAATCTTATGTAGTGAATAACATAAACGTAGAAGCTGTTTACATTACGTCGTAACTATGATCGCATTACATCATATACCTTGCTCGCAACACTTACCTATACCAGTTTCAGGCATTGCAAACAACGTTCTTTCTGTACCAACTCTAAAATGACCATGAACTGAAAGACCCACACCCTAAGAAACATTACAAGAATAATGCATTGAAATTAGAAATACTCGGACGTTGGCTACCAGACTGAGTGTAGGTAGCGAAGAATACAAACTGAGAACACTGTAGTCTGTAGATAATGCAACAACCGTAAAATACAATATGAACTTCGACGTTTCGGGACGACCGCCCTTCGTCTAGAAGTTATTTATATTTTTCAGGTCGTTGCATCATCTACAGTGTTCGGAAATACATCATTCAAGACGTTGTATCATGTTCACTAGACTTGGTTCAAGTCCGTCTCAGGAGAAACGTAGGGAGAGACGGACTTGGGACATTTGTAGCATTTCGAATGTTACTTGCAAAAATTGGCGCGAAAATTTGTTGTTGTTCTCAACTGGCAAGCCACGCCTCCGTAGGAAAAATCCGACGGTAAAATTTGGCACGCTTGCAGGGTATCCAAGTCCGTCTCTCCGCACGTTTCTCTCATATTTTCGCGCCTTTTTTGACGCTTTGTCTGTCTGTCTGTCTGTCTGTCTGTCTGTCTGTCTGTCTGTCTGTCTGTCTGTCTGTCTGTCTGTCTGTCTGTCTGTCTGTCTGTCTGTCTGTCTGCCTGTGTTTGTTTGTTTGTTTGTTTGTTTGTTTGTTTGTTTGTTTGTTTGTTTGTTTGTTTGTTTGTTTGTTTGTTCGTTTGTTTGCAATCTGATAGTGATGAACACATTTGAACGAATATGCATTTTTGTCATTGCTCAAAATTTACGAAAAACGGTATATTATCTGGCCATACGTACCCCACCCATAGTAATTCCATCAATGAGAGCAACGTACGGAGTTTTTAAAGTACCTACAAAAATGAAACAAAATCTTACGAGAATATATTATATTGTAGAATATAGACTTTCAACAACCAAGTACTGCACGGGGATATTACTGACTGCAATGATCGTCATTCCATATCTTTGAGATCAGTGAGATGATCACCCATACACCTTCAAACATAGTCATGCGCCCGCGATTATTGATAAACTTTAAACTTCGCTAATGCTTTCCTTTTCCCGAGTGTAAACAGCCGAGCGGAATTTGTACCCTCAAAAATATGCAACGCGGCATGGGGCCGAGTGTACAAATAAAGTTATGGACAGTATTACATGTTTCGTACAGCACAGTCGGTACACAGGATAGCTGAACTACTGCATTATTGAAAAATAAATACATAAGTGAGTGGACAGACAGAGACACAGACAGACAGACGAACAAACAGACAAACATGGCATAGAATCTTACCAATAGCATTGTTAAGTTTGTATTCTTCTTTAAAGAAATCCTGTCGCAATGTCCCACCAGTGCCAGATATTCCCTCCACAGCAACAGCTGAGATAATTAAACCAAACCTTAGAACAACTTGTTGTTGAATGAATTTGCAGATGGAAAATTCGAGTGGAATTTTTATACATTTATTAGAACCAGCCTCCAGGTGCAGTTGCGAAAAACGTAACGTATCGGCCCTCTGGCAGGCACTCTAACCAACTCAGCTACAGAGAGACAGTTGTCAAGCTCTAGCCACAAGTTCACGTATAATATCAAGGTAATGCCAATGTACAGTGTATGGGGAAATATCAGGATTTTGGGAATTTAAATGCCTTCAACAATTTGTTATATCGAGTGCATGAGATGCCCAACATGCTGATATTTTGAACAGCTTGCGATTTTTCTCAAAAATGGGAAATCCTGTCTCGTGAAACGTTTGGGAAACATAGTCCGCTTTTGAATTGCAACGCTTCCACCATTTCTTAAATTTCAACTACTGTATACCCCAGTTTGACGTCATTCAAACATAAAACAGTATTCTTCAACAATCAATAATTTGATATACTTAATTACGTTAATGTCAGAATTCAGTTGCATTCACTACATCTGAGAATTCATACAGCACCAAATACATTTCAATGAACAGAAGGAGTAAGGCCATGAATGGTGAGCTTAATAAGCAAGCGATATTTTGGTCAAAGCAGACGTCACCCAAAAATTGCTATAACTAATTTTTGACGGCCGCATTGTGCCTCATAGCGCTTGTGTAAGAAAACAAATAATAAACTTTCAAAATCTTATGTTTTGTCACATGTGTTGAACATTACCACAAAGGCTCCCTAATAGTTCTATTCACGACCCTGGCTAACCAAAAGAGAGTTTAGGATTCACGACGCGGCTAGAAAAGATGCGTTAGAAATGCTTGGTAACTAGCGTGGCCAACGCGTCTTGTGTAATTTAAACGCGTATAGTCGACAATTCTAGTTCTACGATGGAATTTTGTCAATTTCACGTTGTGATCAATACGCTGCGAATTTCAAGTGAGTATCGAATACTTTTACATTGAAAGCGTGAATTTAAATTCTTAACTTTTTATTTTTGATGAAGAAGGACCTTTGATTACATTTTCTTCGGTGTTTAAACAAAAATTACAAAGATTTTGAAAAACCTATAATTTTCCCGCCAAAATAAACGTTTTACCACAGAATAAGACACACAGAAGGTCGACCCGAGTAACCGCTGCCACGCCATGATTCATCATCAAAATGCCGACGCCATGGCACATATGAGGTAGGTACAGATGTGAATCTTCCGTCAAATTGCTGATTGTTTTGTGTCACACGGAATTCTCACTTCCGGCGAGCGCTGGCAAGTGTCGTTCTGAAATTTAATAAGGAAAGAGATAGGAAAACGCCGTTCGAAAGACGAAAAATTGTTTTTTTTTTAAATCTACGCTACCGACGGCTATTTTTGGAATTAATTCTTCAAGAGTATCGGTAAGCGATCACTTTTATTGATTTCTTTTTATTAAAAGTGTTAACATAACATTTTATTTAGCAAAAGTTTGTTTTTTTCCCTATCTATTCCTTATTAAAATCGTGAAATACACTTGCTGGGAATTTCAGATGCTCATGTATAATAACAAAACAGCGAATGATATAAATTCCTCAAAACATAACTCTGGCATAAAAAGAACATGAATACTTCTATAATATGTATAGTTTTATTTCTCTGCATTATCAAAATTTAATAAAATAGTGAATTAATACAATTTTAAAGTTTATTTAATCGGTGTGACATAATTTGCCGTGAGATTCACATCTGTATTTACCTCATCTGTGGCCATGGTCCTAGCCAGTGCCAGTGAACTAAAAATACCTGGAACGCTACCTCCTATAAGATTGGTTTATGATTGGATGAAGCCAAATTTTACCTCCAGCCGCGCGTGTTTTACTTCCAGACACGCGCGTTTGTGTTGCGAGACATTCTCGCGAGACCATTTCGGCAGTGACTTGAATGTTTTTTTCTCGGGCGAATGGATCGAAAATTGTCGTTTATTTATGGTTTTAAGCTATATTTTTGTATTAAAAGTGCATTTAAAACACATCTTGAACTCTACCGAAAAAAATTGCAAGGAAGGGAGTAGCTGATTGGAGATAACAAGTGCATATTTGAATGACTGGAACGTTTTATATATGTAGATGAAAGTTGAGAAAGATAAGTAATTCTTTATTTTAACGTATTAATTAAACATATATTTATAACATCTTCATAAATTGTTGAACAAAATAAGTTTATTCTGTATCTATCACTTTGTTTGCCTTCGTTGACGACTTGTTCTGTGTATTTCTTGCCGAAATTATATGAATAATCGCAACATGAAATACTTGTTCGCGAAAAAACCTTTTAATGTCTTTAATGTTTATATTTGTTATTTTGTACCTTTAAAACTTAATAAATACTCTACTACAAAACATAATTAAACTGTGGTTAGTAGTTTGAGCTTGTTAGAATACCTTTTTTCCTAACTTTCACACGAATAAATTGGAAAACGAAAGAGCAAAGTAGGGAAATTCACACAAATACGTATGATTAGACAACGGCAAGCTCCACTCCTCGCTCAAGGTTTTTTCTCAAAAAAGAAAATTTAATTACGAATTCTACACAAATAAATTAAAAATATTTTACTCTAGAGTTTTAAAGGATGTTTTTATTGTAAAAAATGTACTGGTAGGTGCATTTTATGTCGTCTTAAACGATGTTTTACTGCATTTTTTTTACTAAGTTTTGGAAATTTAAAAAAACCGCGTTTTCCCGTTACGCGGAAAGACTGGGCATGACAACAGTGGGCATGCCTGGGCATGGCTTCACATTTCCGGTTGAAGGTATCGTTCCAGTTATTTTTAGTTCAATGGTCATGCATTACTATAATTACTTAATAATTATCCCGTAAAAATATATAAAGTTCTGTCAGCGACACAACTACCTACAATCACTTTCAGAAGTTGTTGGGACACATGTAGTTTTAGCTTGTAAGTGGATCATTATAGTTTTTTTACACACAATACCGTTCCCCCTCCCCCCACCCCAATCAATGTTGTTTAAACCAAACACGTCAAACCCGACGAGAAATGGGACACAACACTGAACAGGGGGCGGGGGGATTGTCGTTTGTTGAAATTCAAAGGTTTTGTGGCATCTGTCCCAAGACTTTTGAAACTGATTGTCTGAAAGGCAATGAAAAGCATATTTAACCTCTTTGAATTACCGAGTGTTTTGGAATATCAGTTTTGCGAAAATCGTATAGCATTTAGTATGACATATTTACTGAATTGCACTGGCATATATAATGCTTTTATATTGTGCTTGTTGTGGGCAATATATTTGAAATGTAACAAAATCCAACAGACTGAGCAGTATATTATAAATGAGCTTATAAACAGATGTGATATGTGGGGAGGGACGTATGCTGAGAGATTAAACCTGCTCTATATGCAAGGGATAAAACACATCTATCTGGTTAATTATCGACCTAGGTTATTGCTGAATAAAATGCAAGGGTAAGTTATCGAAAACCACTTAAAGATTGTGCATATTTGACATGAAAATATGTATGTAATATAAAACGATTTAAACACGTGCTCGATTGTCACTCGGTTGTCACTTTGAAACACATAGCATTTTCATTGATATAACTTTCAATTGTCGCGGGATAATAATTTTCAGAATATTAAGTACTAAGCAAAAGTGTTTAGGTAGCACGTATTGATATATTTCGGGTTCTACTTAATCGCAAAGTATATAAATTGTATAAAATGTATCGATTGACACTCAACTCTAGAAATATCACTATGATATATCAGATTTATTTATGTAAAAAAGTGTCAATCAATCCAAAACTTGGCTTAATCAATTTCAAACCCTTTCATTAATAGCAAATACATAGTTAGACATTCTCAACAAATTATTCTTAGCCTTGTTCTGATTTAAAAGCTGCATAGTTGCCCATTATTTCATATTTCTATAGTGACAATCGAAGTGACAACCGATGTTAGTTTCATTGCATTCGTCTGGACCGGAAATGCTTATTAGCATAATTAGCGTATAACACTAACTTTGTGTTGTATAATGCGTACAACGCCGTATACAGCAAGTCCCTTTCTTTACATATTTTTGGAAGTCTGTGCAACTCTCTTGCTTCGGCGGGTCGCGCGCGCTAGTACTTGCTAACGCGTCAGCATTAGGGAGATCTACAAGCCCTGGAGAAATCACGAAGTCCGGGTCATTCTTTACCACGTATGAATACGCTGAATAGTAATTTTTGGGATTGTCTGACTGAGTTCAATTAAATGCCGAATTACTCTTCTCGAGCTTTCCGATAGCTCGCCAACTTGATCTTGCGGACATTTGTTTAGCCATGTGGAAATGACTATATATACTATATGATACCGCCCTTTCCATTAGCCTCCGAAATTCCCACCCACTGAGTGCTCCTTCGTACCCATGCGTCGACAATTATATCTGCAAATTCTGCTCTAGAAAGATGTGAAATGTCACATTCACTATTGGTGATAAAAATCAAACGTTCTTTACCTTCGGAGTACCCGAATTAGCAGTTGACTCAGCCGTTACCCGCATGCGAAAGTAACCGGATGTTATATTATTATGCTATAAATTAACAGTATGTGTGACATATCTAGCGTAAAACATTTGCGAAACCTATCTTTATTGACGGACTATAACCTCTCAAATAACCTACTAGTGCTCTGCCAAAATTTGTAGAAACAAACAACGTATAAAGCCTTTGTGATTAAGAATGCAATATGACATAACAAATTATATTCATATTCTGTTAATTATTAACTTTGAGAATTTTAATGAAACTTAATTGTTCTACAATGTCATTAGATGTTCTGTGAACGAAATGGAGCTGAAATACTTCGTTCGCAGACCATTCTTTTCCCTGTACTTTTGAGATGTACAATGATGTTATGGCATATGGGGCCCAGACAATCACTTTCAGAAGTTGTTGGGACACATGTAGTTTTAGCTTGTAAGTGGATCATTATAGTTTTTTACACACAATACCGCTCCGCTCCCCCTCCCCCCACCCCTATCAATGTTGTTTAAACCAAAACACATCAAACCCGACGAGAAATGGGACACAACATTGAACAGGGGGCGGGGGGATTGTCGTTTGTTGAAATTCAAAGGTTTTGTGGCATCTGTCCCAAGACTTTTGAAACTGATTGTACACTGGTACAGACAGTTTTAATATATACAAAATATGCAAATTTGGCAAGAATATATTTTGCGTATTTTACAACATTTCGTAACCAAATTTTTCAATATTACTCATTTTAATAAGGTCATTAAGGGCGTTTACAATTTTTGACATAGAAAAAAATTAGTACGTCTAACATGCAAGTTGTTTATTATCGTGCTGCCATGGCTAACATGACGCAAGCCTGCGTTCCGTGTTGGCATTAATATGACATTTCTTGACAGGATTTCTTGATTGACATTTCTTGATTCATGTTTGACAAAATCAATCGGCTCCGCAAAACATCCGGATTGAAAACTAAATTATTACGAAATGTCCAATATTTTTGGAGTCACGTGACCAGTGTTTACCAGGGACATTGCTTCCCATAACAGAGCCACACAAGCGGGCAAGGGCCCTGGGTACGAGGTTCTCTGATTGACGCTGAGGAGCCGATCTGAAACACAACTGCCCATTGTGAATTGCATGCGACTGCCTGCTCTGGTTTTCGTGCCAAAAACCGAGTGAAACAATTTTTAATTAAACGAAAAAAAAATTTAATTAAACAAAAAGTTTGAAAAACTAGCCTAACGCTAGTGAGAATGCGAAAATGAATTGTATCTATCCCTAAAAAAGTTTTTGACATGTGTAAACTTACGTCGAGAAAGCTATATATCTTTTAAGTGCCCATATGGCATGTATTCGGCCACTTAAAAGCGCAAAAATAATCGCTTTAACAGATATTGCAACAGAAATGTTTTCCCATTTAAAAGGAGGTTTAGCTGCAGGCTGCAGCAGTGACAACAAATCATGAATATAATAAGCGTTGGTCGATTTAAAAGCGAACTCTATAAATATTATAGATCGGCTCTGAACATATAGCTAGGACGCGGAAAATCCTCTAGATGGAAGACAGTATGTTTGTCTTGTAACACGTCCCGTCATTTGTCTTGTTCAAATTCGTGCTGTTATTAATTCTAATGTGTCCCATTTGTTCGTCTTGTTAAGCTTCATTGTAGGCTAATTTCCACTCCAGAAAATTTTCCACGGAAGCGGACGGAGTTGGAACTGACGATGTTAGCACTATGTAACTTTCCTTTCCGTTCCTATCCTGCGGAGTGTTTTCCCGGGTGCAAACTAGCCTTTTTATATTACTAAAAATCTAATGAAGAATGTGTCATGTTCATTCTGTAAGGGCTACTGTAATTGGCGAAAGCTATAGTATATACCCTGCTATAGGATCAGTGGCCTCCAATACCTGTCTAGCTTATTTTTTTGACTTGGGCATACTGTCATGCTTTCTAACTGCTTTCGTGAAGCATCATAATATCCATCATATTATGAAACATCATATTTCGGATAATCCATATTTTGAAAGATGACACGCCGCTAAATGACCGCTAACATCACTCATGCACACCGAAACTTGTACAACTTTGTACAACTCTGCATGATTCCCGACAGGAAATATTTCCCAAACCGAAAAAAGGACAGGTCTTTTCCATTTTATAACTTTTTAGCTTTCCCAGTTACTAAAGACAAAATGCAGTATAAAATTTCGAATTACTATATTGATTACATAATTTCCAGAAATAACTATGATTCATTACACTCCTAATGAATATAAATGGTAGTAATATTCACTGCTACTAATACTTTTAAAATGTTACATGTTATGTTGGGGGTAGACTCTTAATTAATCTACTACAATATTGCTATTGAATTTATTAAGTAAAATGACATCCAACTTTGGCATTTGTGGTAATGAATTACTCTGGTTTGAATCATACCTGACGAATAGGGAACAACAATGCGTAGCTACTTGGATATTATCCTCCGTTGGAAAATTAAAATGTGGGGTCCCCCAGGGGTCGATCCTGGGGCCGTTGTTATTTTTGCTCTACATCAATGACCTACCACAATGTCTCAAAAAACCCACGCCGGGCTATATGCTGATGACATGAACATTTATGCTTCACACAATGTAAATGATCTTATTGATAACATAAATTATGACCTAAATATTGTGATGCAATGGATGAAGAATAGTAAGCAACAAATTCATCCTAAGAAATCTAAATGTATGTTTATTGCATCCCATAGCTTATAAAATTAAGAATATACCTCAAGGAATACCGATATTAATTAACAATGTTCCTGTCCCAAGAGTAAATTGCTATAAATGCCTCGATGTCACTTTAGACGAAAAATTAAACTGGGAACACCATATATATTGATATGATTATTAAGAAAGTTAATGCTGGCATTGCTTTAATTAAACGAATGAAAACCTATGTTCCTCAGGAATTCTTACAAACAGTTTACAACGCCTTAATACAGCCCTATTTTGACTACAATGGTGGGATACCTGTGAAACCGTCTTAAAGGGAAAACTACAAAAATGTCAATCCCGAGCTGCTAGAGTAATAACAGGAGCATCTTATGATATTAGGTCGGCCGATGTTCTTGCAACTTTGGGGTGACAAACTCTTGACAATAGGCGAACATACTTGAAATCCATTTTTATTTACAAAGTCTTAAATAATGAAACTTCTCCAAACCTGAAAGAAATTTTTTTGAAAATAAGTGATTGTCCAATTATACACCAATTACGAAATTATCAAACAGATCTGGCACTTCCATTCCCAAAATCACAATTTAAGAAAAAGACCTTCAGTTATAGTGGAGCAACTCTTTGGAATAACTTGTCAATTACTGCAAACAATCCAATTCTATGAATTTTTCAAAAGATAAATGAAGCTACATTTTCGAAAACAATAAGTATGTAAATAGTTTTGTATGTTTGTTATTTATTTATGTTTGCTAATTGTCCAACGAATAATTATGTAAATAGTTTGTATGATGGATATGTACACTGTAAATCTTGCGGTGTTGCGGCAACACCAAAAAGGTGCAACATTACACTGATTAGGTGTAACGCGGAATTAAACACTGTTCGAGTGTAACATTACACTTCCACAGTGTAGCTTTACACTATTTTAGTGTTTTGGTAACACTTACTAGGTGTAAAATAGAAAATATCCTAATTACACCTAATTCGGTGTAGATTTACATTATAACGGTGTAACCTTACCTCTTCTCCCTGTTAATTTACACTTTGCGATGGTGTAAATATACACTTATTTGGTGTAAAATATGCCAACACTTGCGAAGTGTAAATTTACACTTTTCTTGCCGTATTATTACACCTAGAATGCGTTAAAATACATTGAGCTGCAGTGAAGTAGAAACTAATGTATTAGTTATTATTGCGGTGTAAATTTACCCTTAACTAGTGTAAATTTGCCCAATGATTGTGTATGAGATAACACCATAATAATGTAAATATACACCGGTATGGTGTAAAAAATATGAATGCTTACTTAGTGTAAAACCACACTGAACCTGGAGTATAATTACACTAAGACCATGTTAAGATACACTGATGTAGTGTAAAGTAGAAACCGAAGTATTGACACCTTTTATGCTGTAAATTTACCCTCAAACGGTGTAAATTTACCCAAATCTTGTGTATGAAAAAACACCTTGATTGTGTAAATATACACCGGTATGGTGTAAAAAATATGAATGCTTACTTAGGGTAAATCTACACTGAACCTGGTGTATAATTACACTAAGACCATTTTAAGATACACTGATCTGGTGTAAAGTAGAAACTGGAATATTAACGAACACCTATACTATGCTGTAAACTTACCCTCAAACTGTGTAAATTTAGCGATCTAATTCTCGTGTATGAGACGACACCATGATAGTGTAAGGTGTAAACCTATATCAGTGGTGTAAACATACAGAATTCGAATAGTGTAAAAGTTTGTATGGGGACCAAAATATACTGGCCGGCTTACCCTTCACATTAGGGCTTTTTGAAAAGTCGGTGTAAAAGTGTAAAGTATAAACTATTTTATAAGACTACCTTTAAACGGTGTAAACTTAAACGGTGCGTTTTGTAAGGTGTGCCATGCAGACCTCA
>CACRXK020013126.1:0-14349 GCA_902702795.2 Paramuricea clavata
AGGGTTAAAAATAAAATAGCTTTTCTATAGGAATAAAATAGAAAGTAAAATAGGGATAAAATAGGGTTAAAATAGTGTTGATTTTCGTAAGGGTATGTATTGCTAACGACCCCATTATGCACTGCTAATGACCATATAATGGTTATTTTACACAATGGTTGAGAATTACAAAGTTGAGAAATGAGGCACAGTCCCAAACATTTTGACGAAATAACATCTCTATTTTCGGCACAATTGTCCTTTCGGCAAACTGTCAGCTTGGCAAAATGTCCATTTGTGAAAACGTCTGTTCGGCAAAATGTCTTTTGTCAAAGTGTTTTCGGCAAAATGTCCCGGGTACCAAGTTTATGAACCATGCACATTTAAAAACTAATGTCAAACATTAAAGACATTTGAAAACTAATGTCAAACATTGTTGGTCAACTCTAATGTTATTTCAAAAGTAACTGAGCAAGTGAAGCATTGTCAATGCTATCAGAAGTGTTTGAATCTGCTTCAGGTAAAAGTCTAGCAAGTGGTACGTTGCCATCATCACTTGAAATATCAACTTGGCCCTATGGATCGGTTTCATTATACTTTCCACTGCTATAGGATGGTTCATCTTCCTCGTTCTGCTGTTGAGCTGCCAATTTGGCTTCCCTCATCTTTCTTCTCGTTGCTTTTCCTTGCATTGATGCTTTTCAAATAGATCAATATCCTTGTTTCGACCATGTACCATCATAACTTACTGTAATCTGTACCACATTCGACTAATTTGGTTCATGAAATCACTATTTCTTTCGCTTTTTCTAAATTTTCTGCTACAAATTTCTTATGTGCCTCATACAATGGTGTTCACATGGTTATTCCATGTACTGTGATGGCACAGGGAAAGCATGTTCAAAATGTCATACATCGCACAGATATGGTTTCTCTACAGACACCCATTTTTGATGCAGTATACACAGTTCGTCTATTGATGTCCATAGCAGTTTGGGATGCCTGTGATCCACTGGTGTTCCCTGAAGTTGGTGGAGCTCTACTTTAGTGTCACACTTGGATAATTATATTTCAATAACCAAACTATTGCCATAAGTCCGAGCCACCTCCTCTCTCAAGGTCAAATCTCCCACAGCCTGCCATTGGTGTTAGGGTTGGGATACACTCAACAAACTTGACAATCCTATCAGTCTATAACTAAAAGAATTCTTCAAATCATCACTCTTACCAGCAGCTTGATTACAAAACTTTCGCATAGATGTAGTTTCTCTTGTAGGAGCAATTTTCTCTGTACCCGAGGCTGTTGAGCATCACAACACCACACAAACTTGTGCCCTCAACATTCCCGTGATTTTTGCTTTAAAGTCTAAATCTAAAATCTAAATCTAAAATACTTTTAGCATGACCAAATATATAAAACCTCCAAAAACAATCTCCAGCAAAATATATATGTAATAAAGTAAAGTATGTAGTATTAAAATCAGTTTTATTTTCGACAGCAAGTTTGTATTTTGGAAGTGAGCATCGACCACAAAATGATGCGTAAATTGCTGGGTAACCAGGCCTTAAACTCGTGACCAGCCTCTTGATTCACCAAACCGCAAAAATATTCAAATTTTCATCCAAATTATCCAAAAGCAAGAGAGAAAGGACAAACGAAATGACGAATATGACCTTGTTTCCATGGCAAAAATTCAATATTTCAATGTCCTTCAGAAAAAAGCTTATATTTTCAAGAAAGAAAGCTCAAACAGGTCCGTTTTCAGTCGTATACGATTCTTTAGTACCTAAAGATGATTTTTAAGGTAATATGGTGTCTGAAACTTGCAATTTTCCATCTTGTTATATATTACGTTACAAAAACACATGAAATGTTACAACAATGCCTTGTAAAGGTTACGAAGGTGCCTTATGAAGGTTATGTAAATGCCCTATGAAGGTTACGAAAATGCAGGTTACAGGTGGGATTTTTTACAATGAATATGAATCACATTGAGAAATACTACGACTCTATATCGACATGTCAACAAATTTAAAACTCTCTTGATCCAGCGATTTCGAAAGCTTAAAAACATTTGTACATGATACCCTTGGACTACAGGGAACTTGGTCATCACCGGAATGAAAACAATTTGTAACCGAGACGATAACACTATTATGGGAAAAAATAAGAATTTTTCGGCGATTGGGAGAGGATGCAAACAAAATTACTCAGCAATTGACCAGTGCATTGTGTGGGAGCAGTAAATTAAACTAAATGAACACGAGTGAACCCGCGTGCGGTGTGAACTCGGGTTGATGAATCTCCTGGGGTGAATTCTACTCCTTGATTTGGATTACTTGAAGTAAATAAAATGCTAAAGACTGAAAAACAAGGTTGCTCTTTATGTGCAATTTCTCGTTGTGGTTATGGATTAATCCCTGGGGTCGGTCTCTACTGTAAACGCTAACTGCGTAGGTAGAATACGGTACTGCATATAATCTTGTTTCACTGTATCATGTTCAAACATAATATTTCAGTGAACTTCAAATATTTTCTCTAATTATCTTTAAAGGAAGCCCATGGAGTCTATAATGACTGTTGGGAAGATACCAATACATGTTGGAAGGCTGTCATCACAATGGATGAGCCAAATACTGACTTTGTGTACACTGTACATGTACAGTATTTACCATAGGTGCTTGAAAATATGTGTACCTACACTGTACATTTATCAGTTAAGATGTGCATACACCAGTACATATATATTAACCAATTGAGTGGCAACACTCTCCCCTTGACGAGTAAAATAGTCTGGTGTTAGACAGAGTAAAATAATAAATTAGAACATGATCACACCCACTTGGCCAATAAAAACACAGCATTTCAGTGGTCGATATCCCGTAGTATATTAATTTGTTAAGTAATGTGGTCTTTGAAGCGCAGGGAAACTGCAGGGTTAAGAAATGTTAGCACTCCTCTATATAGAGCATACTAATGAGTCCATTGTTTTTTGTTTTGTTTTGTAGCTTCATTAGTATGCTCTATATAGAGCGTAGTAATGACAAATGTATTACTCAGCACACTCCCTATAAGGGTTTTTCTGTGACTGGTTACATTAGAGCCGGAACTGGCATACTAATGAGTTACATTTATGGTGTCAAAGACAAAATTGTTTACTGCAACAATTTTTATTTGATATAACGCTCAAAAATACATCTGTATATTCACACAATCCTTACCCAAAATACAAACACACACGCATTCAACACTCCCATGTACACACACGCCCGCCCGAGATATAATGAGTATCATTCAATAACCAATAGTGCCTGATGACCACAACAGTTCTTCATCTGCTAACGTTAGAGGATCTGCCACATTTTTCGTCATGTCAGTGCCAGCACTTGTCATTTCTTCATCCTTGAATCCAAAGTGTTTCTAAATGATGAGAAATTGGTGTTGTTCTTTGCCAAGATGTTCAAATCAAACTTCTGAAATGTAATAGCCCAGTAGCAATGTTATAATGTATAAACTGTTTGCTGGGTATGGCTTGCCATCCCCTCTCCTAGCTTCCAAAATAAATCTTGTTAACCAATAGTAGACTTTTTCATGCTCGTCGTTTCAAAAGTAAGAGGAACCAAAGATACACATTTATCGGCCAAGAGGTATTTTCTATCTCTCTTTTCTTTATCTGTTCGTTTGTAGTAGGTTTCTCGAACCTGCTACACTCTCCATGGTTCAGAAAGCAAGAAATCTTGTGTCGCATTAATCGCTTCAAGTTGCTCCAGCTGCTACAGCCTGTCCAGGATTTCGAACTATGCCTATTACGGACATATTAATGAAACCCTAAAAACCAAACAAAGATCAAACATTGTGGTTAAAATCCCTTCAGTAAAATAAAACAATGGCCAAATAACACGTTTAGGAAAGGCTAACAAATGTCACAGAAAAGTTCTTCACATCACAATATCCAATATAGAATATCACTGATCAAATATTATAGCAATTAGTCTATTTGCATTAAACTGTATATAGTTTACTCTTGTACAAGATAAATTTTGTTTTTTAAATATTTTAAAATCATTGCTATTGTATGAGTTGACCAGGTTGCATGTGGTTAAACGTCATGTAAAGGCCAGCGGACCTATCATAAATTAGGACAAGTTTGTAACAGCAATTCAGAATAACCTGGATTGGCCATCACTCTCACAGTCTCAACAGTGTGCAATCAAGTCATAAAATCAAATGTGTTTATCTGAAGCCCTGTAATATTTTCAATGCAAGCCCGAAAATAGACCCAACTATATTCTGAAATTGCAAAGGTATTGTTATACTATACTATACTATATTATACTATACAATAAAATGTTGCAAATACAACTGAATGTAACATTGTTTCTCACAATGCCTCGTGTTGTCACAATGCCTTTTTGTTTCTCACAATAGCCTTGTGATACAAAACTGTATATGAATTTATCTGATATCCTGACCACACCAAGAAAAATATTTAAAAAAACAGTAATAGAATTACCTTAATTAATCTATTGACATCCCTCTATTCTACAAACAACTGTTATACACAGAGAGAATCACACAGGTATACATAAAGTGCGAGCCATGTTGATGTTGCGAGCCACCACAGATCAGTGCCAGCCACCACAGATCAGTGCCAGCCATGTGCAATAAAGAAACTATTAATACTAGAAGTTACTATCGCAAGGAAAGTGCTGCCTCACCCCCAAGGGATCAAAGGCAGCATGCACAATTTGCTGAATAAGGGGCTGTTTATATGATCCCGCTTTGCCAGGACAAGCTACGAGGCGGATGGATTCGATGTATTGAAAGAAGTCATGGTGAACGATTCAACAAAAACTTCATTATTTTCTAGAGATAGTTTGTAGTTAACTGTAACCGAAAGTATATTTTGTGTTCAATATATAGACCATTAACTACCTGAAGATGGAGTAAATCTCTGAAACGTCGTTTGTTAATGTAATAAACACATTTAAAAAAAGTCTTACTGTGGTCTATATATTGAACACAAAATATACTATTAACATGAGGCTCAGGGAAAGTTCATTCCTAAACATTTTGTAAACAAAAGGTTTTTTCAAGCACCAATAATAATGTTCTGGAACACAAGATCTTCTCTACAACATTTGAGTTCGGTTAACCAGCATTTAAACTTTCTAGCCCAGTAATTTATTTCAATACAACAAAAACATCCCACCTTCGATTATGTAAACACCCCCTAAGGCATTCCGGGGGCAGGGATTCTAATTTTTTGGCATGGGCGGTTTTGCATGAATACCTTCAATGCTTATAACTTCTTGCTTTTGTTTGTATAATTATAATGCTGTCAGTGGTGAAAATAGCCATAGCAACAGGTCATGCTATGCAAGTATTTAATGATTTGTTTCATTCAAATAGATGCATGTTTATCAGCATAGGCATAGCATGACCAGTTGCAATGACTAGCTCGCTACTAACCAGAGATCAGGCTCTATTTTACAAATATAGCCTGACATAAACATTAATGTGATAGCTTTCCACCCACAGCAAAGTTTATATTTAGTATCCCATCAAAATGTCGCAGGAGAAATTTAAATTTCACACAATGACAACAACAATCAAATTATAGTTGTGTTCACTACAGGGCCTTTTTTAAGGATTTTCCTGTGGGGGGGGGGCATTTTTTGAAAAGGGACCTTTCTGTGAGATAATATATTACAGGGAGATAGCAATGGCTGAAGGCCACGTGTGCGCCGAACATACCATGCACGCATGTATGAGAGGGGGGGGGGAGTGTACTCCCCCAGAAAATTTTTGAAATTTGAAGCACAGAAATGCCATTTCCTGAATTCTGAGCATCCAAATGCGCTCCAAAATGTATACTAACTATACTTGTATTTGAAATAAAAGAAGGAAAAAACCCACAAAAAGTTTAAAAAAATATTAACCATAATTTATCATTACTTATTAGAGGAGGATCCCAATGGTCACGTGTGTGGGGGTGTACTCCCCCAGAACATTCTTGAAATTTGAAACATGGAAATGCCATTTCCTGCATTCTGAGCATCCAAATTTGCTCTAACATTTATGCTAACTATACTTGTATTTGAAATAAAAGAAGGAAAAAATGGACAAAAAGTAAAAAAGAATATTAACCGTAATTTATCATTATACTTACTAGAGGGGGATACCAATGGCCGAAGGCCACGTGTGTGGGGGCATAATCTCCAGAAAATTTTTCAAATTTGAAACCTGAAAATGCTCTTTCCTGCATTCTGAGCAACCAAAAAATAAAGAATTATTAACAATAATTTATCATTACTTAGTGGTAGAAAAACGTAACAATTTAGATCGATTTTGTTAAACAAGGACAAAGGATAAAGCCTAAACCTTACTTTCCGTTTATTTATTTGTTATTCTTCGCTGTTTTGTTGGTATAAATTTAGGAAAAAGGGACTTTTCCTGGGGGGCAAAATGTGATTTCGTGAGGGGGGGGGGCACAAGGGGGAACTGGGGGGGGGGAAATGCCCCCGCCCAGCTTGTATGTTAAAAAAGGCCCTGGTTCACTATAAAATATATCATCAACAATAGTATAAATATCTAGTTAGCACCAACCAATCAAATGACAGATTAAAAACACTTTTGTCTCATAGACCAATCATATTTACAACTGAATATGGCTGTAAGGCATGTTAAGGTTTGTATCAGGCCAATTTATTTATTTATAGGCCTGATCGAAGGTTAGCTCACCACTGAATACTGTACAATATCATAATGTATTTATATACATAAATGATAATAATACTTGAATGAATCATTGGACATGTAGAATTTAATAGCAATTTCATGTATGGAAATACTATACAAAACTACCCCTATCGCAGAACAACTGACATTTGTAAAGATTCAGATTGTACTCAGTAAGAACTTCAAAACTATATAATAAGAAAGATATTGTGAGCATTATCGAAAAAAATATAGTGTACCCTGAAATGTAATAACACAGCCAGGTGAATATATGAATGTAATTATGTAGGCCAGTCCTATCTCAGAGATATATTTTTACAGACTGTCATACCTTGTACAAAAGTCAGTTGACATGCAATTATAATCGTTCTGTGACATCAACGTCTTCGATTCGTAGATTGAGTCGTCAAATTTACGGTTGCAAAATTGCTCGAACTGCCGGTTCAGTTGCACATTTGCATCAACAAAGTTAGCGGTGGGTGCTTCGGTACCAGATCTTCCTAGAGGACCGTTCATAACCCAACCAAAGATCGTTCGCATAGCAAAGGGACCACCGTCTCTACTATCTCACACTTCTCTTGGTTGGAGAATTTCAGGAACGTCGCTCTTCCTATTAGTAAGTCGACTTCGGCATTGATTCGTGGATTGTTTATTCCCTTCAGATGTGGCCAGCAGTCGACATTGTGTTGATCTGGTACACTTTCACGAGAAATGGGCAGACTTGGTCTCGAGAATACATTCGGTAGTTCTATGACATGTTCTTCGTTTAAATCGAGAATCTCAAGATTGACAATGGAACACTCAGTTAAGGTGTTAGCAATCTCGAGCATCATCAGTGATAGCGTTGATTTCTTCCTTCTAACCCAAGTTGTTTCACAAGTCGCTCAGTGCAGAACGTGTTTGATACAGTGTCCAGGAACGCGTAAGTTTCAACCATCTTATTTCCTCCTATTGGTTTAACTTTAACAGGAACCACTGCTAGCCCAGTGATCAATGTTTCTTTCGAACAGTTAGCACCACTGTTCATCGCTGTGACATAGCCATTGTTTGATTCCGCGTTGTTTTCGCCTCGTTTATCACCAAAATTGTCCTTTATCATTTCTTCCCTTGTTGACTTCCATTCTCTGTTACCTGAACTCTTTGGGTGGAGAAATGTGGAGTGCTTTCCAGGGCAGTCTTCAATTCAACAGAACGATTTCTTGGGACATTCTTTGACGAAATGGTCCGGTGTGAGGCAGTTCGTACACAATTTCTTCATTTGGACAAATTTGCATCTCTCATCAACACGTTCATCTTCTTGAACTTGTCGCATTGAGACAGCCAATGGTTTGCATTGCAGGATGGGCAATTGATTGTTTTGCTTTTGGTTGCATTTTCGGCCGCCAAAGGTGGTCTTTGCTCACCTTCGGTTGCATAGTTTTTGACGTTGTGGTGAGATTTCCTTTTGTTGCTTGGAGGGTCTGTGCGTTTGGCGTCACTGGTTATTTTACCAAATATAGGGTGATTTGCCACTTGTGCTCTTCTCTCGACGAAGTCAGCGATATCCTGCAAATCCACGTCTCGTTCTTCCCTTTGCATTGTCAAGTCGACTATTTCACGCCATTTGAGCTTCAGACTGAAAGGCAATCTTTCTACGATTTTCTTCATGCTGACGGGGTTTTCAAGTCTGCTAAGGTAGCCGATTTCCTTCAGCATATTCTTACAGCTGGACAGTAATATAGAGAACCTCTGCAGACCAGGACCATCTTCGGCCTTCAATTAGGGGGCGTTAGTGAGGCGTTCTACGAATCTTGTATGGTTGACTATATCTTTCCGACAACAACCTTCGAACTTCGTAATAACCACGAGCATCTTGCATTGAGACAACTGTTCATCAATTCTTTCACCTGGCCAGACGTGTATTGGACAAGATAGTATAATCTTGCACTGGGACTGTTTGTTTTCCACTCGATTAGATTTTCAAACGCACGTATGAAATCACAATAACGTGTGGGATCGCCATCGAAAATGATAACGTCAGGTTGTAGAAGAGTTAGAGCTAGGATGTTTTCTTGCTGTTGTTCAAGGAGTTTTTGAAAGGCAAAACTTTAAGTTCTTGGGACTCTAAAACTCTACCTAATATTTGCATATTGTCTCTCATGGCTGAAAATTGAGAATAATTCCATTCTGGTGCATTTGCATTCAGATTTTCAGGCCTACGAGCGGGTGGTTGAGTATACAGGCTACGATTTTGCGACTGTTCCAGCCCTACAGGGGCTAGTTGCATTTTATTATGTTCATTTACGTTTACTACTTCAGTTTGTGTGACATCCCGATTTTGTTCAGAAATTGCTTCGGGGTTCGGTAAATTGGGAGTGTTTTCTAGGTGGACACCTTCTTGTGTTTCATCAAGGACATTGATTTTGCTCTTCAGGTTCAGCAATGGCATAAGCCCTTTCTTCGGCTTCGGCTTTAGCTATAGAAGTTGGAAGTTCTAATTGTTTTTTCCTTTGCTGGAGGCGTAATTCCTCCTCTTGTATTGCATAAAGTCGTTCAAGCGCAGCAGCTTCTGCTTCGAGAATTGCTTTCCTTACGGCAGCTCGCGCTAGCAGAGCTCTAATTCAACTTTGCGAACTAGTTTGTGAACGTCTCAAAATTATAGAACCATCTCGAGAATCTACGTTGCTAATAGAGTCTTCCGGTCTTACATCCATGTTGAAATAATGTTCAATTTATAAAACAATGTTCAATGAAACAATTTGTGTTCTTCACTTTAAACTCTTTTGGCACACTTTACCATTAGATTATGGGTGAAAATTTACATTAAGTCGTCGCACAATTAGATATAATTGAGATAATGAACAGAAAAAGAAATTGCGCACCACAGGATAATTATACACAACACTCAACAGATGGTGTTGATCGACGCAAGTGTTGAATGATTGCCAAGTCAAGTTTCAGTTCTTTGCCACAATATCTCACACAAGTTTTGGGTGATCATAAAACGAATTTGAACTAATGTAACTCCTAGTTGCCAAATACAAGAGTCACAGGGGGTTGAATGGTTGATATAGGTACAAATGAATATTCTAACTCAACAAATAGCAAATCAATGTACGATGTTTAACAAATTTAATATTCAACAAGATGGCCTTTTGTACAAGTCATGCAACGTATTGTAGCCAAGTAGAAATTCAATACAGGTAGCAAATTGCAGAATAAACACAATGTGGGACTTGTAGGTTAGGCACAGTCTTAGATTTGTGTGATAAATTGTAGATAAGTTGTAGCACAAATTGTAGCATATATTTTACATTCGAATTTGGTGTAAGCTTGTACCAAACGAGTAGCGATGAATTCAATAGCAGTTCTTCATACAAATATGTAGAAATATCCCTTTTTAGAATAGCTTGTAGCAATTACACCATCCTTACTGACACAGTCACAACTTTACTAACTCACGCTATCTAGTCTATTAGGAACATATGGTATAGCTGTTTCCGTCGTGGTATCAATCAAATTAACTAACTAAACACAATGAACTATTATGAAGGACAATGAACTCATTTTAAGTAAGCATTTCAAACCAACAATGATTACTATCCCATACCAAACAGAGCTTGCTCTTTTGAAATGCTAACAGTCCAGTTATCATACATAGCTCAGATTTTTTTTGGAACTCTTTACTATACATAGATAGTATGTTTGAAAAAGTATTACTTTTCAAAAGGTATACTTAAAATTACTCTGCCATTAATGGTGTGATGTCATCTGTGATGTCATAGGATTGTTGCGTTACCATGGAGATAGTGTGTCAGTGTCTGCAAAGTTCATGACATCACATGGTTGCCATGCTGAATATGTTCTCTGTGAAACATCCCATGAAACAATAATCTTTATGAGTTCCTTTCTAGAAAATACTGGTTTTGTGGCGAAAATGTACCATTATGGTCCGAGGGTCATGATGCTGCTGTATGACCGTTATGTAGGTTCGGGTGTCACCAATGTACCCGGAAAATTTTGTAGTGATCAAGTGAAATGTCTAGAAGTTATGACCAAAGAGTTAAAAAATCGACTTAGAAACAACCGTTTGGTGCCACATTATAAATTCATTTAAAGTCTGTTTTCCAACATATGGGCCAAAATTCTGATGTTCAAATTGCCATAATTTTTGATTCTCTTGACCGATTTTGATGAAATAAACACCAAAATGTTTCAAATGACGAGCTCTATCACAGGGAGCTATTTTTGGGGGGCCCCTGTCAATTTGAAATTTTGAGTGTTTGTCGGAAACTGTGTTGTTTTTATCGTATTTGGTTTAATTATTGATTAGGGTTAACTATTTAGGGACATTAGAATATTTAGTTTGATTGACATTTAATTATCACGTGGTAGATTTGAGCGGGATATAGAGTGTTGTTGACCTCCGTGTGCGAAAGAGTGATCAAATTTCGAACTGTGACTGTGATTTTAATATAAAGTTTATTTACCTATTCTTTTGTGTATTTTATTTTGTGATCGTGTGGGACTTCTTGAAAGGATCGAACCCCTTTTCCCACATTACTGGCACCTCCGACGGGATATTTTGTTGGTTTTATCGTGTGTTGTATGCTCCGTGTGGATATAAACAATGTCGCTAAAAAAGCAATTGACGGAGCTAGACGTGAAACTGAAGGCTTTGCATTTTCGATTGAACCGCAGTAACGAGATCATAGAAAAAGGTGACAAATCTGCTGTGGAAAGGCAACGAGAGTCCATTCAAACGCTTGTAAGTACAATAAATTGTTTAAAGGGGTCTATCGAAGAAGCGAAATTCGGGCAAAGCGAATCTGAGAGCGATGTAGAACAATGGTCGCAAGACATCGACGTGTGAGTCGCCACAGCTGACCAGTGTGAAAAGCTATATAATTTTGTTAAGGAAATCGAAACGAAGGCGAAAGAGCTAGAATTAGCCAAGACGCACGAGCAAGTAATGATGTTTGAGAAACAGATTTCAGAGCAAAAGCTTGAGGCTGCTGTGAAAACAAAAGAGCTTGCAGAAGGCACTGTCAGATTGCCAAAATTGAATATTACTAAGTTCAACGGAAAACCGCATGATTGGGTTAGATTCTCTGGTCAGTTTGACGCAATGGTTGACTCGCTAAATGTCCCTTCAATCACGAAGTTCTTTCATCTAAAGGAACTTATAGAGCCGCATTTTCGAAGCACGATTGATTGTCTGCCATTTACCGACGAAGGGTATAAGCGAGCCATGAAATATTTAAGAGATAAATACGGTCACCCGAGTGAAGTTGCTGGATCTTATGTCACCAATATTATTGAATTGCCATTACACTATAGAAGGCGCTACCTATTATGTTGTTAAGAAATTAGAAGTTATTAAAGCCGAGTTAGTAGCGCATGTTGAAACCAATTGGAGGGATTGGACATTTCGGGATTTAGTAAATGCGCTGCGAAAATGGACAGAGATTAACAGTGTAGTTAAAACGCAAAAGCGCAATAAGGATAACGCATCCCATAGTATTACGCATCGTCATGGCAACCAGCCCACGGGTGGGCGTGCTCTTACCTCACGAGATACCGAAGTTAAATGTGTTTATTGCGAAAATACCCATCACAAAGCAATCTCGTGTAGCAATGTGACAGCACCGAGCAAAAGAAAGAGAACTTTAGCGGAAAAACGTCTCTGTTTCAATTGCGCAATTGGTCAACATGCGGCGAGCAGCTGTAAAGGCAAGATCTCTTGCCAAAACTGCCAAAAGAGACATCACACCTCAATATGTCCGTCATCAATTGAAGTGGGATTAACCACGAATGTAATTAATTTGGAAAGTACATGTGTAGTACACCCTGTGGTGATTGTACAAGTTAAAGGCATCGTGTCAGAAACTCTGGTAAGTCTCGTTGGCGTGAAAGCCGTGAAGACAAGTACGTGGCAAATATCAACCTTAATGGGCGCTACAACGACAAAAATGTCGCAATTTGATTTGAGTTTTGAAGCGCTAAAAGGCGGTTTCGTTCTGAATGCTCGTGCAACAATGATAAAAAAACGTGAACTGTTGTTGCTAGAATTTGATTTGAGTTTTGAAACGCTAAAAGGCGGTTTCGTTCTCACCTCGACAAGAGAATCGAAGCTCATCAACATTTGCGTGACATTGAGTTCGAAGACCAACCAACGAAAGAGAAGTTGCCCGTGCATATTATTTTGGGCGCAAACGAGTACGCGAAGATTCAAACATCCCAGGTACGTATCGGTCGCCAAGGGGAGCCCGTAGCTGAGCTCACACGATTTGGGTGGGCCTTGATGAGTCCCGGAGAAGATTTAAACCCCACCGCAGGATGTATGGCGGTAAATACTGCGATGGATCACGAACGATTGTGCTCACTCGATGTTCTCGGCCTGGCTGACCCCCCTTCCGGTGATCAGGGCGTGGTTTACCAAGAGTTTCGCGAGCAGTTATCGCGAGATCCTGATGAAGGTTGGTACAAGACGTCTCTACCGTGGAAAGGCGACTATCCTCTACTTTCCAACTATTATAACGGCAGTATTCGTCGCATGCACAACCTAGTTCGAAGACTTCGAAAGACGGGAAAACTAGAGGAGTACGACGCGATTATTCGGGAGCAAATTGAAGAGGGAATCGTCGAACAAGCTCCAAGCGAAGTGGTTGGTCGAGAGTTTTACATGCCACATCGTGCTGTGGTGGTATTCTCATTACATTGTGCTACAGTGTAAGGGATGTGATTGGAAGTATTGCTTCAACTCATCAAAGAAGCAAGGGCAGTCTTTTGAAATAAATGTCATAGCAGTCCTGGCCTTTCGGGAAATTGGTAGAGGACACAATGCCATGACCAATTTCAGCAAGATTATGAATATGCCTGCTCCACCAAGAAGGAATCACTTCACCAAGATCCAAAATAAAAAGCTCCTGCCAGTTGTAAAACGTGTGCATATGATATGCTGAATAATGCTATGAATGATTCTGAGGAATGCGGAATATCAATTGATGGTACCTGGCAAAAACAAAGTGATGCATTGCACAATGGGGTTTTTACGGCGATTTTGTTAGATTCAAAAAATACCTCGATGTTGAAGTTATGTCTGACAAGTGCCAACAATGTCTCAAATGGAATAAGAAGCAGAATGACCCCAAATACAAAGAGTGGAAAGCAACACACCAATGTAAAATCAATCATGAGGGAGTTCCAACAGCATGGAGACGCAACATGTGCAGTAAGGATTTTCAACCGGTCATGTGCAACAAGGGGAGTAAAGTATACAAATGTGGTTGGTGATGGTGATTCCTCCACTCCTAGTGCTGTTGTTGAAAGTAAAGCATATGGAAAGGATTGCATACCTAACAAGCTAGAGTGTATTGGCCATGTCCAAAAACGAGTTGGGAGCAGGTTGCGATGACTCAAGAATTCCAATAAAGGTAGGAAACTTTCTGATGGAAAAGGCTTATCCGGTAAAGGTAGACTTACTGATGGAAAAATTGATGTCTTGCAAAACTACTATGGATTGGCAATAAGAGAAAATTTGGCCAATGCTATTCAGGCATCTCTTTTGCATGTTGCTTCCACAGATGAAAACCCACAGCATCATCTTTGCCCCAAAGTTTTGGTGTGGTTATCAAATTGACAGTGAA
>CACRXK020013127.1:1779-14348 GCA_902702795.2 Paramuricea clavata
GGGGGGCAGCAGCCCCAAAGCAAAAAAATACAGAATGAAAGATCGATCTTTAATTAAAATGTTACTAGCTAAAAATGAGCAAAACTAGTAACAGAAAATCAATAAAAACTAGTAAGTGATATCCTAAGCTATACGAAAAAAGTATGTTTTTAATTGATTTTTAATTAAAAGTGCAGATTGATTTCAAAAGTCTTATTATCCTTTGGCAGACGATTCCATAATCTTGCACTGATATGAAACATATGTTTTACTTTTTTGCCACATACTGCATTTTACTATTAATTTTTGGAACAGGAACTTCATGGTCCCTAATTCCTGCTAATCTTAATGTTGTTGTCGTTAAGATAAAAACCTCATTGCAAACAATAATTAATTCTTCACACACAGCATTTTTACTGAACAAATATTTATAAGCATTGATTGTTTGCCTATAACACTACGTGGAGAAAAGTATTAATTACATGTAGTACAGTAGTATATATAGACTGTAACTTATTTCATTGGGCAACAGAATATTAATAGGTGCATTAAGAACTGTACATATATACAAAGAACTTATGTACATATACTTTAGTTATTATAATAATGTTTAAGTAATATACGTCATAGTGCTCCAATTTAACAGCAAATCGGAATGGGGATTAACGATTGATTACACTATGAATTTTGTTTGATATTATTATATCAGGCAAAACATTTTCAACCCCGGGCTTGAACTCAGTCCTGTGGCCCGGGTTGAAATTTCAGCCCTGCAGGGCTTCAGCTAACAGGGTTGAAATTTCAACCCCAAGTAAACTCGGCCCTCATGGGTTTAAAATTTTTTGTCATGTAATCGTTTCACCCCGGGCATGAAGTTATCCATGGGTTATTCGAGCATGCGTGGTCAGAGTAACTATGTTTTACAAGAAAACAAAATGGAGACTATGGAGCCGTTTTTACTTCCGGGAATCATGCAGTGCCGGGAACGTGTAGAATTTTAACCCTGGGTTTGAAATCGTCCGTGTAATCGCCAAAAATTTAAACCCGGTTAACAGGTCCATGTAATCCGCAACTTAATTGTGTTGGAGTCTGTTGTTCTTATAGACACGGAATTTTCCAGAACATTCTATAAATATTCAATATAGCTAAATATAATATCTCAGTTAATAAACAATAGCAACAGTCAACTGGGGCCCCCACACCAAATATGCCTAAGGGCCGCCTCTTCCTCTGTTACGCCACTGGCCGGACCAACATTAAGGGTTTGAAACAATGCAAAAGTTTGAATTCTAAAACGATGGATCAACATGGTGATCAGTTCCTGGTACTTGTTGAATAAATTAACAAACAAAATCTTAGCTTATGTGTGAAAGCTTTGAACGTGTGAACAATAATCGAATGCAACACCTATCTGGGATTTTCAATCGCTATCTTGAAAGTTCCCTACGAATATATTTCCTAACATTATAAACTCTTCAAACGCTATCGTTTGGGTGTTTTGGCCAGCACAGAATATATTTTTGCAAAGGAATATTTCTCGAAGACGAAGTAGGGCACATTTCAAACAGCAACACTGATATATAATTACCATTTACCAACAGCTACACTTTGGTTTAGCATAAACATTTGAGCAAAACACTACCTTTTGTGATTTTTGCGGCGGTTTTGCCTTGTTTTCTCGCTTATTTTCTAGCTTATTTTCCACTGTTTGAATCAAATTCCCGCCTACTTGCAAAATACGAGTCCACAAATAAGATAAAATGTGCTTGCCAGCGATCTTATATCACTGCTTACTTTCTGTAATTTTATGTTTAAACGCCCCGCGCAAGCCCCACGCATAGCTAACTACGTATTCGTTAACTACCCGACTAACTATGTTTTGTGTAACGCAGTTAAATCAAACAGTTCCCTAACTGCAGTTAAGGTTTTAACCATTGTAGCTAACGCTAACTGCACTTAACTTTATCTACGTTTTTATACAACCGACCCCAGATAATTAAACATCGAGGCGTACTCACGCGAAAACTATTTGTGTAACTCAGTTACATGATATATACGACTAGTCGTATACGATTTTATCCTGACGTATGAACTTGAATAAATGCGTGTAAGGATGCCATATTTCCATGTTCGTCATATATTGATGTGTAAAGGCGTGTCCATACGACACGATTATAGTCGTGCAAAACTGTCATTCTTTTCACTGAATTGATGTCAAATTTCTTCAATCGTATTCGACTTATCGTATTGTGTAGACGAACGAAAAGAAGTCGATTAGATCGAGTGTATCAAAGACATTAGTAAGCTTAAGCAAGTGACGTTTTTGGCAACACGGACCAAGGGAGCACGTCAGAAATATTTGTGTAAATTTATACTAACCTTTTAATTACATGTAAATGTTTTCAATTTTCATCGGGCGCCATTTTGAATGTTGAAAGCGGTATATATTATTTGATTATCGCAGGCGCAATAATTTATGTTCATCTTTGACATTAATTTATGTTACACGATAATACTCCGAAGGGCGACCGAGAAAGATCCGAAATTTAAAATTAGGCGGAGAAATAATAAAAAATAAAGAGGGGAGTGAAACGGCCGAACACGTGATGGGGTATTGGCCAATGACAATGCGTATATCCAATTTCGTTATCTTGCCATGCTCGTTGACCAAGAACTGTCGAATCTGAAATATATCAAAACTTGTATTGATTTTCATCCTTGCTCGCCAGCAGTGAATTTTCGACAGCAGAGAAACAAAAACATTTGCGAATGCTGGACACAAAATACAGTACTAATAATTCATGACGGAAATTCAAAAGAAATGAATGTTTAATCAATGTATGTAAATCGATCGGATAATAGATTTGTAAATTGTCCTCATTTACATAAACTTCAGCTTCGATTTTCTCGGCTTAGACAATGTTTATTTTTAAAATTACTTCGCCAATGAACTCATATGATGGGTCGTCTTTTAAGCACCTTAAAACACGAGCAGCCGATGTTTATCTGATATACAAACTCTCGCCATAGTCCCCATTTTTAATAATATATTCTAATGTGACTCGCTTGAATTAATTATAGTAGATCAAATATAAATCAACGGTAAATCCGAAAATAATCAAAAAATTTTATTTTCTACAGTATGTTATATTATATTTGTTGTTCTACAGTATATTATATTAAAATACTCAGTGGTTCCCGTAATAGTATGTCTCATTTTGTTTCCGGTTTGTTCCTAGCAACATCAAATGTTCCTAGCAACAGTCAACCGGCATCAGTGGATAATAGTTCGGCCGTTTCACTCCCCTCTTTATTTTTTATTATTTCTCCGCCTTATTTTAAATTTCGGATCTTTCTCGGTCGCCCTTCGGAGTATTATCGTGTAACACAAATTAATGTCAAAGATGAACATAAATTATTGCGCCTGCGATAATCTAATAATATATACCGCTTTCAACATTCAAAATGGCGCCCGATGAAAATTGAAAACATTTACATGTAATTAAAAGGTTAGTATAAATTTAGACAAATATTTCTGGCGTGCTCCCTTGCACGGACGTCGACCGAAAGTAAAGATGAGGTTTTTCACCAATCACAGCCCTTGACCCAGTCTTCTGACGTTACTCATGCCGTTCGGTTCTCAAAAACGTCACTTGCTTAAGCTCACTATTGTTGAGCAAACCGGCCTTAGAGTCCCATAAAGGAAATAATTCAGTGTTAATTAAATACTGATGTTCTTTATTTTATTTCAGGTTGTAAATCGGACATCAGCACAACATTTTCCTATCCTATAACTGGATCCGACAATTATTCGCTACCTGGGCCAATTACATTGACTTGCAATGCTACTGGTGACTTGCAGTACATTCAATGGGAAAGACTAGATGCTGATGGAGATACCCTAATCTTAAACAGTACAACTACAAGAAATGTTTCGTCCAACTGGATAGCTACGATAGACAATTGGCTATTAAAAGATAAGTTTCCTTTCACTTATCGATGTATAGCTGTTGATTCATGCTGCCGTAAGAACGTATCGGAGCCGAAGACTTTAAATATCAGGCCAAATAGCTTTTTTTCTGGTGAGTGTTAGATATAACAAAAGTGGGTGTTACCGGAATTGGATGCCGCCAATTTCTCTTTTCGCGAGGCTAGAGGTTTACTTGTACATTTTTCCAAATTTCATCCTGGCCTAAAATAGTACCGGTATATTTATCATTTAAACACGCGGAGCCAGTGGGTTTTGGCGAAATATTACCCAAAGTGAAAAACCCATCGGAAAATATCATCATTGAAGGTTAACTTTTGCTGAAATTCCACAAGGGAAGTGTTAAAAAATTTATACATTATATCGAAATTTAAGGAACCCACTAAGTTGAGAGCAAACTATAATTCGTTTTTAAAGAACCTGTATCCTTTGGATTATTGAAGGTAAAATATCTCATGAAAATCTTTGGTTGAATCAATACATCTTTTATACGAATATACAAACAACAGGTCACGTACTCGTACTATTCAAGGGTGACGGGTAAACGTGAGACATAATATCTCACGGGCATGCAGATCTATATAATAATATCTGGCTGCATTGCGTAATCATTAATTTGATTGAAATACCGTAAGAACTCGTATTATCACGAAGTAGCTACTGTTGTCATGTAATGCTGTTTTTTGATTGAACAAGTTGAATTTGAGTTATAATGTTATTATAGGTTTTTATTCAAAATTTCCGTCTACTAAACGTCAGCCTACATTGTGTTTAATTGAGCGAGATTACTATTGGGCTAGTATTCCAAAGGTCGTGGGTTCGAATCCCACCGTGGCCGGGCATATTTTTCAAGCTCGCCTGGTGTAGATATACACTCAAAGTAACATCACATATATCATATTCACTTGAGTACACAACACCAACACAGAAAAAATCATATTACTAGATTACATTGGTATCGAAGGAACTAGATTCTGTTCCGAAATATCACTTACTCGAACCGTCCTGACCGCGTAGCTCAGTTGGAAGAGCATTGGGCTAGTATTCCAAAGGTCGTAGGATTTGCATAAATTTTTCGCCAGACTGTCAACAGAGAAAGAGCAAAAAATATTATCTATATAATGTGCTATATAATGCTCAACAGGTAAGTATACTGCGGGCGCGTATGAGGCAATAGTATCTTCAATAACATATAATTAATAATAGAAGGGGTGAAACACCGGTCACGTGATCGTTCCATGTTTACCAAGAGTAGCCTATCCACTCGGAGATTTCCGGTCGCAGTTTAGAAATGCATCTCAAAGCTATACAGTATATTACTTTATTATTAATTATGCTATTACGTCATACGCGCCCTCATTACTTACCTTGTTGAGGATTCTGTAGTACTTCATAGTTCATACAGATATTTTTTTGCTCTTTCTCCATTCATAATATATTATTAGTAATTTTATGCTCTTTCTCCATTCATAATATATGCTGTTGCCAAGAATTTAGCAAATTTTTTAAAGTAAGTTTATTATTTTGATTATTTTACACTTGTTACTGACAGTATAGTTCAGCTACCTGTGATCAAACATTTTACAGTCTAAATGGTTTACTGTACATGCAGTTTCATTGCACTTATAATCAGCGCTGTAAGTAAGTTCGCTACAAGTAACGAAACTACATGTATAATCGTTACTTTTTACTTTTTAAGTAACTGTAACGGTAAATAGTTTCTATTAAAATAAGGTAACTGTAACTGTAACTTTAGCGAGTTACATTTTGACCTAAAATGAAACGATAACGCGTTACTTTAAAAATAGCCAACGTTGACGTTACTTTTTTCGTTACATTCTTGCGGTTAAAACTTACAATTCACCTCTCAGTTCTCGAAATTTTCCTCACGGTTTTCTACGACAACGCATGCTTCAGTGCTTAACACAGCTGAGAGATCCATTAGTGGTAAGGTTACATAACGTTTACAAATAATTAACGTCAATCTGCTGACCACTAATCATTAAGTTGAAAAAAACTGGGGGTTTCTTACTTGATAAAGTTAGAAAAACTTCTAAGTAACTTGTAACTATAGTTACAAAAATATTGAAGTAATTTTGTAACGGCAACTAGTTACATTTTTTTAAGTGTAACTTTTACCAGTAACTAGTTCCTTTTTTGGGAATGTAACTGTAACTGTAACTGTAACTGCAAATGTAACTAGTTCCAAAAAATGAGAAACTTTTACAGCACTGCTTATAATTTTTAGAAAACACCAAGCTTATTTGAGTTATTTCTTTTCACCGCTAATAATCGTGATCGACCTTTCCCAGCAACAAAAACAAGTTAGCTTCATTTTGGTATAAGAAATGAAGAAACTAAGACAAATATTTAGATGCTCAACTGGTAAAAACATTATAACAGTTAAAGGATATATTTAATTTTCAGGCGAGGAACCATACAAGCACTTATCACTGTATAACATAATCAGTCACGTGGGATTTTGGTGTCGAATGCCAAAGCCATCTCATTGCTCCAATGAAATATAAGAACTGTGACTTTTTCCTCCGAACGTTTCATGTCTCTGAAATGGGAAACTTGCTTTATTGCAATGCGCGATATGCATGACTGTATTAGTAGTCACTTTGCAATCGAACGACATGGCGGCTATAATAGCGAGCGATTTTATTTTGAAGATGAATGGCGGATTTTTAACAACTTTTTGAATCCATTTTAATAAATATAATTCACAGGAAAACAACAAGAGACCTCTGATCCACATGTACGTGCAATTTCATTTACGTTACGTGTATTAATGAATAAAACAATTCATTGGCAAGGAGGTGACATGTGAAAACGTTTCGCAAACAAACAATTTCGTGCAAAAAACAGACCTCACGAACAAAAACAGGTACATTCTCGTTTTAAATAAAGATCTGAAATTTTTTGTTAAAATTAACTTTCTCTGAGAGTTGTTTGTACTGAATCTCTAGGTTATTTGGGTTCGATAAGTTTATGAATGCCATTTTAAACCTTGTGAATTCGACAACCTCTCTTTCTTTATGATCGAAATGTTCAATGTTTTCATCCAGAGACCGAGTGTCCATATTTGTATAAGCTTAAATTGCTCGATCTGAATAAATTCACTATACAGCCGTAGGCATAACAGAAGATGTAATAACAAACAATTTTCCCTTTTTTCATCGTTGTTTCTAATTCTTTATGATCTATTTGGCAGTAAAATTCAATATTTTGATTGTTATTCCGCTTGTACTGTTTGTCTGTACATATAGTATTTTGTATTTTTATGAAAACCTTTCACTACTATTGAAGTTGCTTTTGAAGATTTCTAGGCTTGTTTTATGAAATATACAGTATAAACGTTTCAAAGGGAAAATATGTTTGTGTGGTGTAGTAATATAGGCTATGTTGTTCTTGTGAAGCAAAATCCCAATGCTAGGAACTGGAAAATTATTATGGTTTATACCTACTTGAAAAATACAGTCTACTTTTGGCGATTTACACATTTTCATTGACCTGAATGACCTAGTTGTGTATATTCTCCTATAGTACCCAGTTTTAAAATGACTATTTTCATGGCCAAGTAATGTTCCTATATAGATTGCAATTAAAAGTTAAAGCAAGTGCATGAATCTTTCTAAAGCCGCTGTAGAAGATCAATTTATATTATCATTAGAGCATAACTTATGAGCATGATGAGTAAATACATTTTCTTGTAATCAAACAAGAAAAAGGTTCAGCTATAATGAAGTATAGGATACTAGGCCTACCTAAATTTCCAGTAGCTACATCTGCAATTAAAGATAACTGATGAAGCAATTTCGCACTTTGTAATTGTTCATAAATATGTGTATATACTATAATAAAATGATGAAATAAACCGAACATTTTTGCATGCTTTTTAATATTCTTGCTATGGCTGTATTCCTATAGTCAATTTATTCAGCTGGAGGAAATTTAAGCTTAGGGAAATATGGTCAAAGAGACGCGTGCATGGTCTCTGGGTGAAACATTTAAATAGTGACAAATGTTAATTTCTCAAAGCTTAAAATGACATTTATAAACTTATATCGAATCCAAATAACCTAAAGCGATTCAGTACAAGTAACTGTGAGTAGAAGTTTATTTTGACAAAAAATATTCCGATTTTAATTTAGAACGCGAAGTTACTTGTTTTTGTTTAGTGAGCTCAGTTCTTTGTGTTACGAAACACTATCACTTATACATAGAATTTCTGGTAAAAATATAATAACAGAAGATGTTTGCTTGAGAGCAGGTGAAATGTTCGTGCAAGCAAATATTATCCTAAGCAAAATGAGAAGAGATAATGGATATTTTGCCACAAATCAAAGTAACGTAAATATTTCGGTTCTTCGGAAAACATTCATTATTTCTTCCATTAGGCTATGAAAGTTTGTTAAACTAGCTGCCGTTGTGTATGTGAAGATGTCATGTTGTGATTGACCTATTTCCTATAGTTTATCTTGTGGGCAGATTTGTTCAAACAGAGCAGCTGCCTGAAGTCTCATGAACATTAACCTTTCACGTGGACAGACTCGAGCGTAAAGACGAGTCATCCCAAGCTAGATAACACTCGGTCATGCAATTAAAATGTTACGTCATTAAAAATTTAATTCGATAAAATTGTGAGTAAATTTAGTTCAGTACGCAGAGTAAAACTCACATAGGTATAGTTTGAAGATTTTACTATGATACCTTGATAAGTATTTAAAGTTGTGAACCTGTTTTGGCATTGATCGATTTAATAGCGAACTGACTCGACAAGTGTGACAACGCCTTAAGTAAACAGAATATGGGGGCTGGAACGAGCTAGTTTGCGATTTGTAATCACAAGTTTGATTTCAGTCCAAAATTGCACGACACGAAGTTCAATTTCCACTTTATTATATTCATTTTGAAATCTTAACTATTTTTGTAAACCGGAAACGTTTTTGTTTGCAAAAGACACACCTCCGGTACCTCACTGAGTGCTGTAGCATTGCAACAATAAGCGAACAAGATGAGGTTTTGTAATTTATATATTTTATACGTTAAAAAATCTAAATTGTTAAAGAAATGAAGACATTTATAAAGAATAAGAGACAACACAAGTAAGTGTAAAGATATTGTAGGTTTTACGAGTGATTTGAAAGAGTTTTGGTGCAGTTTTGTGCAGTTGAAACCGGATATACGATAGGCGAATTTACCTTTGTTTTCCCTGATTTAAATTTGCTTTTGTTGGCGTTTTGACCATATTTGATAGAAGATTATGTTCCTAATTTTCCTGTTACTATTTGTGAAATCTGAAAATTTGCAATTCTTTGATAGTTTACATTAGCTATCCATATTAGTTTGTTTTTATGCGCAAAAATTTGCTTAATTTTAAATCATTCATGACATATGTAAATTTTTTGTTTTTGTACTCATTTGCCATAATATATTTTTGTAAAATTTGATTGGCTGTTTGAATCCTATGATTAAATATGATTGATTGGTTGAAGTCACCACTCTAATGCGATTGGTTCACAGGTGTGCGATTTCAGCACGAATCGCAGTGCGATTGCAGATTGCAGGAAAAACCATTGATTTCAAAATGAATATAATAAATTGTGAAATTAGACAATAAAAGTGCAAATGATAAACGTCATGGTTGCCATGGCAACACGAACACTGTTTTAATTTTATTTTCTGTGTTGGTGCAATGTACTCAGGTGAATGAGATGCTTGTGATGTTACTCTGAGTGTATATCCATATCGGGCAAGCTTGAAAAATATGCCTGGCCACGGTGGGAATCGAACCTACGACCTTTGGAATACTAGCCTAATGCTCTACCAACTGAGCTACGCGGTCTTGTCGGTTCGAGTATGTGATATTTCGGAACAGAATCTAGTTCCTTCGATATCAATGTAATGTAGCAATAATGATATTTTCTGTGTTGGTGCAATGTACTCAGGTGAATAAGATGCTTGTGTGATGTTACTCTGAAAGTATATCTACACCGGGCAAGCTTGAAAAATATGCCTGACCACGGTGGTCAGGTGGGCTGGTATTCCAAAGGTCGTAGGTTCGATTCCCAAGGTCAGGCATATTTTTTAAGCTTGCCCGGTGTGGATATACACTCAGAGTAACATCACAAGCAACTGTTTTAATTTGTTCATAAATGGACTGCACACAATTTCTGCACACAGCACACAGTAATCATATTGCCCTGTCTTAAGTATATTTAATATAAATTCGGTTGAAAGCGAACGTTACTCAAAATACCTAAAATTTTAGAGAACTGTAGGGAGCCACCTTAAATCTTGCTTTTCAGACTAATTTACAAAAATTGCTAAAAGCAAGAATAACTTGGCTAATTAAATACATGAATAAGAATATGCTAATTAAAATGGCTAGGATAACATGTCTGAATTGGAAGCATGCTTATAGTTTCAAAAAGTTCTTAAAAGTTTTAAAACTGCTAATGTTCTTAAGATTGCTGTCTAAGTCGTTCCATAATTTTTGTGGCTCGGAGTATAAAGATTCTCTGTATGCAACTAAGACCCAGCTTGCATGAGTATATTGCAAAGGAGTTCATTTTGCCGATTTCGTTTAGGTTTGTGTAATAATATTTCGTAAACTTACGCTTACACTATAATTTGACCTATATCCATTTCTTAATAATATCCTATCCAGTAATTTGCGTATGCAGTTTGTTCACTTGCAGATAGGCCCGTCCAGAGCTTTTGGGGGGCGCGGGGCAACTCGCTGTTTACGGACTTAGCGTAGACTACTTTTATCTTTACAACAATTGTAATTTTACTTTCTTAATTAATTGAGTTTATCCTAACCCATCCTTGTCAACTTTCCTTGAGGGAGAAAACCTGAGCACCCAGTTGACATTCGGCAGAGTGTTGACCGACTCTAGTTTCATATAAATCCTTATCGAGAATCGACCCGCGTACTCAGAGGTGAAAGGCGCTTGCTTTGACGACTACGCCGCCGAAGCACCTTAATACTAAGTACACCCATCATCTCGTTGTATCCATATACACTAGGCTATCTATATACAAGCTAAAAGTGTTTCAAGTATTATGAATCACAAAATGCCCAGGACTTATAATTGTCCAACATTTGTACGAAAACATTAATTTTTACCCTCAATATTCGCGATATTCAAATTAATACAAGAAAATGCTTTTGGAAAATGATTTCCAAGATCAATTACAAAATTTCTTGGAGTATTAATTGCACTACAGAGGATCCGAACTGTACGTTCGAGCTAGTAAATGAAAATATAAATCATTGCATCGCACCGCCTGTTACATATAGAGACATGAATTCGTTATAGATGAGAATTAAATTACTGTCACTGGAACTTGAGTAATCGCCTTACCCTGAGATTCCTTGAAGGAATGTCATATTCATATTCATATTCCTCGATACCGACTAACAGTAATTTGCGTATCCCTAAACAAAGTATGTAATTTTTTTTATATTGAGCACAACGAAAACCGCAAGTTATAGGGTCATGCAAATGCTGAGTGAGGTTTTCCGAATATAACTGTGTGCTGTGAATATATCAATAACTCGTGACTATAGAATCATTGTGTATAAGTGTACAAGTAAAGCTCTCTGGACAAGATTTTACCAGTACTAATTAATAAGGGGGCCTGATTATATGATTTCCACCAGCGGCACTGGATGCTTACCAAGATCCTGCTCGTAATACAAATTCGAAAGAGTGTTTGAATGATCCTGCCATTTATCCCGCCTAGGCGGGATCTTGGCAACAGATGCCGCCTCAACAAGATGAAAAATAAACACTTCATCCCGCCTAGCCGGGATGAAAAAATCCTATATAAACACTTCATCCAGGCTAGGTGGGATGAACTTTTCCCTTTTGAACATGCATGTTGCCTTTATTGCAACAAAAATAATTATGATGTCAAGCACTTAAATGGCTTCATCGCAATGGAAACATCCTGTCTAGGCAGGATTATATAAACAGACCCTAAGTTTTGAACAGTACGTACCAGTAATATTAATGGTTTTCTCCAATGTTGTAGGATCTGATACAACTGAACTTTCAACTCTTGAACAGCCTGTGTTATCTAGCTGTAATGTCAAAAATAACAGGTAATTTGTTAGCTTGTTTCTATTTTGTGTTTATTTTATATTCTTTGTGTTTATTTATTTATCGTTCTTTTGTGATTTTGCACAACTGGTTATATACTGTTAATGTAAGTATTATCATTCTATAAGGTGTGTTAATCTAAATATATATATATATATATATATATATATATATATATATATATATATATACAACAGAATAGCTGGCTACGATCCGAGAGAAACCAATACTAAAAATGTACTAAAGTGATAAAGTTTTAATTTTCGACTGAATGTCTCAGCCTTCCTCAGAAATAATATTACTAATAATTTCTAACCTATATATATACACCAATAATATGCAAATATTACAATAATGATAACTAATTAAGCTTAGTGATAGACAAAGAAGTCACTGTTGCACAAAATCATGACTATCATTTAACCCTCCCCGATTAGTCAAAAGGGTCCCAATCCAGAAGTTTTCACATTCCAACAGATTACCAC
>CACRXK020013128.1:0-14347 GCA_902702795.2 Paramuricea clavata
AATTCAAAATGGCAAATATTCGCTCCAAATAGATTCTCCCATAACAATTAATATCACATTGACTTTAGTAGAGCATAATTATATGAATACCGAAAAGATCTTTACTTGACCCCGATTCAACTGCTAATTTCAGTTGGTCAATTTCCTGCGCTGGAAGAACATACTTTGCGGTAAGGTATAGCAGTTCCGTATGATATTTGGCATCTTTGACACATATAGAGTGTTTTATGTGAATGTTGATCCGAATTACCTAGGTGGATGTCAGAATTAAAACTAATCATGCACCCTGGGGATGACAAACATATCAGTTCAATGTTTATTCAAGATTCCAGATGGACTTAATTCGAACTTTAGCTAGAAGATTGGAATCTGGGAAGTCTGAAGCACTTAAAATCTTAATAACATTTGTAATAAAAAGTTCAACTATTCTTATTTCATCAGATAAACAGCGACGTATGATTATCCAGCGCAGGCGTTAATCAATATTTCATGACAATGCCATCACTCGTTACAAGTAAGGCTATAGTGTTGGTATAAAACTTTAGTATAATCGTATAATAATTATGAATATTGTTGCTATTGTTATGATTCTCTTATTAGCGAGAGTCCAAATACATCAATTATTATTACTGGAGATTTTAATCCCTTAAGTAATGGATTTCAGGAAAGAGTCCTTAAAAATCATTGTAAGTTAAAACAAGTAATCAGAACACCAACCAGAGGTAACGCAATTCTAGACTTAATCCTGACCAATGCACATTCGTTTTATGAAACACCAGTATCTCTGGCACCGATTGGCTATTCAGACAACAGCGCTATTATGTGGAAATCGAAAGAACAAGCTCGGGGTAAAAATGAGATAAAAAATATTACAGTGAGACCCATTAAAGAAACGAGGTTGCGCTTGTTTGAAGACTGTATCGGTCTAGAGACGTGGTCAGCGGTTTACGTGGCCTCGTGTATTAACACTAAAGTGAACGCCTTTTTATCGATTACTAATGCAATGATTGATAACTGTTTTCCAACAAAAATTGTCAAGGTCCATAAAGATGACAAACCCTTTATGACTGGGAGGATTAAACAAATGATATCTAACAGAAATAAAATGTACCAACGTGGGAGAATGGAAGAATACAGATCGCTTCGTAATAAAATTACCTCAGAAATTCGGAAGGAGAAGCAGAAATATTACAGTGAAAGAGTCAAACCTGCTCGTTGTTCCAATTCAAAGCAGTGGTGGAAAAATATAAAAAACATTACTGGACAGAGTAAACAGGAATTTATTCTAAATGGCCCACAGTCTGATACCCCACTAAATTCAAAAGACACAGCTAATCTGATGAACGAATATTTTACTAGTCTTACTAGTAATTACTCGGAAGTACATGATAGCTGGTTTAATGTTGGAATGGAAGAACAACTACCGAACATCACCGCAGATAGTGTACCAAATAAGTTAAGTAAACTTAACCCGAATAAAGCAAGCGGTCCGTTCGACCCGAATGTAAAGATAATAAAAACATTCGCAAAATACTTCGCCGAGCCGTTATGTTACATCTTTAACGAATCATTTACTTGCAGAGTATTCCCAGATATTTAGAAAATTTCGAGGGTGTGTGGGATTCCTAAAAGTAAACCCTGCTCTAGGGTAGACCTTTTAAGACCTATTTCATTAACGAGTACATTATCAAAGGTACAAGAATCATACGTTAATGATTGGATTTATGAGGATGTTTATGATAAAATCAGTAGCAGTCAATTTGGCGGTCTGCCTGGAACATCTACAATACACGCGTTGATTTATTTGTTACATAAATGGCATATGGCAATGGAAAGCCCCCAAAGAATTGTTCGTATTACGTTTCTTGATTTTCGAAAAGCATTTGACTTGATCAATCATAATGTGCTGCTAGAAAATTTTATGCAAATCGGCGTTCGTCCAGCTGTGGTTGGTTGGTTTGCATCATATCTTTATAACAGATCACAAGTAACGTCTTTCCATGGAGAACAGTCTGATTGTAAAAGAATCAAGGGAGGCGTTCCACAAGGGAGTAAGTTGGGTCCTATTGCGTTTATAATAAAAATAAACCAATTACCAAAGTCTATTATACCCAATAACCAAGATCAAATATGTAATGCCGTAGAAGACCAGGACGTAGCGATGTTTATGGATGACACAACATTATCGGAAGTAATCAATGTCAGTGACCATTTAGGTGGCATCCCAATCGGTAATACTCAAATGAACGTAGACAAGGTGGTACAGTTTGCAAAGGACGAAGGAATGGAACTAAACTATAAAAAGTGTATGGAGATGATTATTGACTTTAGGAAAAATATAACCTCTATACCCCCAATTTATGTTGGTGGTCATAATGTTTCTCGAACGAAGTCATATAAGTTACTGGGAATATGGTTAGATTGCGATCTTAAATGGAAAACTAATACGGAATATATTACAAAGAAAGCGGCCAAGCGTCTGTATTTATTAAAGATCTTGAAGAGTTATGGTGCCCCCATGGATGATTTGTTAGCATTTTACTGTTCGGTAATTCGTCCTGTTTTAGAATATGGTGCGGAGATTTGGAACGGAGATCTAACCCAAGAGCAGAAAAAGAGCATTGAACGAATTCAAAAACGAGTACTTAGAATAATTTACCCAAACCTAGACTACGACCAAGCAATAACTGAGACAAAATTACAAACTTTGGAAGAACGTAGGGACGAATTATGTGTATCTCTAATTAAAAAAATGCTGGAACCAAACCATAAACTTCATAGCCTCTTACCAAAGAAACTAAAATACATTAGGCAAAAAGAAACAAGAACTAACAGTGAGAAATTATATAATTTCCTCTCTAAAACCGAACGTTTTAAACACAGTCCTTTAATTTACTGTATATACTTATATAATTCTAGATTAGTTGATTAGGATCATCATTTTTAAAATTTTATCAGTTAATGTACAAATAGGTATGCATTAGTAGTTTTTATACATATTGTAAATAGATATAGATTAGTAAAACTTTAATTTTAATGAATGACATGTAAATATATAATATATATATACTTTTTTATACCCAAATTTGTAAACACATTGTAAATTAGCGTAACTACTACTAAATGTGTTAATAAACCATTACCATTACCATAATTAAGAATTAAACAACACGAGATGCAGGTCCGTGTGTCCGCGTTCGCTAATCCGCCAGTCCGCGCCCGTTTTCTCCCTACATCCGACATATACCGTATTACTTGATTGAGCGCCGCCTCCGATTGAGCGCCGCTCCCGAATGAGCGCCGCATCTGAAGCTCTGAAAATTTAAAGAGCGCCGCGGCGCTCAAACGAGATACGGTAGTGGCCTAGATCGATATCAGGAAAATAATGCATCATGGGAGATGACAAACATATCAGTTCCGAATGTTTTTTCAAGATGGATTTAATTTATCGCACCAGTAAAGGTTATTACAGCGCTTAACCTCGGCTCAGCCTCAACTGTTGTTCTCGTTGGACAGGAAAGTATATCGGAATTTAGCATTAAAGTATATCGGGATAGCATGATTTTAGCAGAAAGTATATCGGGATAGCAAAGTATATCGGGATTTAGCATTTGGTATTATTTCTCCCTTCATGAAAATCATGATTTCACTGAATGACTATTGTGTATATGTTAAGATTCATGCGCATTAATACTAAAAACATGCAAGAATTAGCACTATTCATTAGATATATATAAACGACCCAATTAATTTGCACGCAGTGCTTTAACTAGGACAATTATACAAAACGGCAATGATTAGTTCGATTACTGCAGTATGATTGTGCATAAGTTGAGCTCCAACTTTCAAATTTGCTGCTAATTTTGGTCATTTCCTGCGCTGGAAGAACATATTTTATGGTACTGTAAGGTATGTCAGTTGCGTATGTTCTTTTGCATCTGCCTACGTAGGATTCGTCTCGGTTTTCCTCTAAATAACTGGATACATATAAAGTGTTTTATGTGAATGTTGATCCGAATTACCTAGATCGATGTCAGAAAACTAATATGCACCCTGAGAATGACAAACATATCAGTTCAAATGTTTATTCAAGATTCCAGATGGACATAATTCGAACTTTAGCCAGAAGATTGGAATCTGGGAAGTATGAAGCACGTCTTAGGGTAAGAATAACATTTGTAATAAAAAGTTCAAGTATTCTTATTTCATCAGATAAACAGCGACGCATGATTATCCAGCGCAGGCGTTAATCAATATTACATGACAATGTCATCACTCGTTACAAGTAGGCTAGTGTTGGTATAAAACTCCCCATTTGCAGGCTAAAACCCATAGAGAGGCCTGCGGAGGAGGCTAAAAACTTTAGTAATTAAGAATTAAACAACACGAGGTGCAGGCCCGTGTGCATGTCCGCGTCCTCTAATCTGCCAGCCCGCGCCCGCTTTTTATCTACAGCCGACATTATTATAGTGGCCTAGATCGATATCAGAAAAATAATGCACCATGGGTGATGATAAACATATCAGTTCCGAATGTTTTTTCGAGATGGATTTAATTCATCGCACCAGTAAAGGTTATTACAGCACTTAACCTCGGCTCACCTGTTGTTCTCGTTGGACAGGAAGTTGGCCAAGTTGATATTACATTGTAAAGTATATCGGGATTTAGCATTTGGTGTTATTTTTCCTGTTTCTCCCTTTATGAAAATCATGATTTCACTGAATGTGTATATATTAAGATTCATGCGCATTAATACTAAAAACATGCAAGACTAATTTTTTTAGATCTTGTTCGCCGGCTGACGACAAAGTAAATTCTAAAGAAAATGAGAGAGAATCACATGAAAATTAAAGTTCAATTCCCGTTGAACTTCTTGTTCAAAAAATTCCTGTGAGAATAACCCATCGCGTATCAAACTTTCAAAGAAAAACTAATATGCAAAACCTAGACAATTGAGAACACTACAGCATTGTCCTGAACACATACAAATGAAAATCAATCGTTTCCAGTACCTAAATCACTGTTTATTAACATATGTAATCTTAAGAAAACAAAAAATCGAGTACAAGCTTCAGTGGCGTTAGAAGCGGATTTATGCGCTTCAGATATTGACATATGTGTCGTGTCGGAAACCCATTTAAACAATAAAATTCCAGACTCCGTTGTTGCAATGGCATCATATAACCTATACCGTAGAGACAGAAACTATAATGCAGATACACGAAAAAATGGAGGAATTGCAGTATATCTTCGACAGAGCTTGGAAGTAATTCGTGTCATTCGGGAAACAGAATTTGAAATGATTAGTATTATACTTACTCTCCCAACGGGACATAAAATGTTAGTTATTGGAGCATATCACCCTCCAAGATTTAGTTATGATGAAACAGATTTTTTGAATCGAATTGTGGAAGTTGTTGACGATTTTTTAGACATTAACCCAAATGGCTTAGTTCTCTTTGGTGGAGACATCTAAACGTTAGTAAACTTTCCACAATGTCTGGCATGTTGCCTTTGGTTGACTTTCCCACCAGAGGGCAAGCAATTCTTGATAACTGTTTTACAAATAGACCGGAACAATGACAATGTAAAACACGCAAAACTGAGTGAAAAATTGAAATCGAGTTCTATGAACCCTTATTTAGTAAATTGGTACTTAAATTTCTTAAAAGATCGAAGACAGAGAATAGTTTTCCAAGGAACGACATGCAAGTGGAAAGATATTAACAAGGGAGTTATGCAAGGAACTGTAACCGGACCACATTTCTTTAATTTATTTATTAATGATTTAGAGATTAAAAACTGTTCCAACACCCCCCTTGTTAAATTCGCGGATGATTCCTCACTTTTGGTACCGATTTTGAAGAATACCCAAGATTGTAGTTCTAAAGCCATAGATGAATTTAAGGACTGGTCCGAATCAAACTCTTTACCTTTAAATGAGGGTAAATGTAAAGAAATGATTATATTAAAGAAAGGACGATCAGAGGATTGTGTATCACCAATTTATGGTTTTGAACGGCACTCTAGTCTTGAAATACTGGGGCTAACCTTTGAAATGGCAAGCAATGGTGAAAGCAAATAAACGCTTGTTTGTAATTCGAAAGCTGAGGAATGAAGGATATAGTCAAGACGAATTAGATCTTCTTTTTAGGTCACCGGTGGTCCTGTCACAACTTACCTATGGCTTATCAGTAATTGCTGCATCACCACCGGAGTTAACAACTATTCAAAACTTTTTAACTCGTTGTTATAAAAGAAGATACACATCAGAACAAATAGATATTAATATACTGTTAGAGCAGACAGATATAGAAAGCTATTTGAAAAGCTGTGTAAACAAAACAATCATCCGTTAAGAGAAATCTGTCCAAAAATTAAAGAATATACAGTAAAACTTAGAACACAAGAGGCACAGTGGCCAAAGATTTCTACCGAGCGTTTTAAAAATAGTTTCATCAATAGATGTATTTTTAGACTGATATAATTTAGCTTTGCAACTTTAATATAACCTAAAAAATTTTTTAATGTTAAAAACTTGTAATATATTTTAAAATAATTGATTTGTAACACTTGATATGTAATTTATCAATTGATTAATAATAATAATAATAATAATAATAATAATAATAATAATAATAATAATAATAATAATAATAATAATAATAATAATAATAATAATAATTAACACTATTCTTATAGATATAACGACCCAATTAAGCCGAATGTGTAGTAAATTATGTAAATAATAAGATATAACGACCTAATTAAGCCGAATGTGTAAATGTTAAACCATGGCATCATATATAAATACTTCAAACATCATTAATAATTCATAAGCTTATTGGCAAATCATGTCAACCATAATATGTCACGTGCAGTGGCTTTAAACCCGATAAAACACTCCTAATTAGTATTCTTTATATAAAGAATACTAATAAGGCAGTATCTATTGTAGTCGTGTCTTCATTAGTATTTTTTATATAAAGAATATTAATAAGGCAGCATATCTATTGAATTTGCAGTCGTGTTTGAAGCCGTTTAACCAACTCGCAGGTCGTGTTTTATTAGGTCTAAAGCCACTCGCGCTGCGCGCTCATGGCTTTAAACCTAATAAAACACTCCTGCTCGTTTATTAAAACAGTACTTATAGTTATTCATATTATGAGAACTTTCGCACGATGAATTAATTTTTGCAGCGCTTTAATTATGACAATTATACGAAAACGACAATGACTAGTTTGATTACTATAGTATGATTGTGCATAAATTGAGCTCTTTCAAATTGCTCCATTAATTAAACGATATAGAATTGTTGATGAAATAAAACAATATTTCAGGAGAAATTAAACGGGAAGTTCGATAGATTGATGTACATGCAGTACACTCTTTCTCATTCACTTGTTACAAATCTCAAATATAACGATATCCTGTGCTTTTCTTGGTTTAACTGATAAATTCTCAAAGAGTTTGCGAAATCTCTATTAATTCATAACTTTCATGTAAGATTAACCACCTTACAGAACCCATATGGATCTTAAATTAAAACATGCTGTAGACCGAGCACATCTTGCCCATCTCGGTACCAGTTCCTTTTTATCTTGAATACCACAGTATAAATTATTGTGAACCATGCACATGCGCCAGATATCAAAATGGTATTCTCCACAAAGAAAGGGAAATATATGAAGCGGTAATTACTGATACATTTTTTTACTATAACATTTTTACTATCTTACTATAACACGTCAGTTCAATGACAATGTTTATTCAAGATTCAAGATGGACTTAATTCTAACTTAGCCAGAAGCACTTAAAGTCTTAATAACATTTGTAATAAAAAGTTCAACTGTTCTTATTTCATCAGACAAACATATTGGGTTTTAAATTCTCATTTCATCAGATAAACATATTGTTCTATTATTGGGTTGGCGCAGTCGTCAGAGCAAGCGCCTTTGACCTCTGAGATCGTGGGTTCGAGGCAAGGGATTCATGTGAAAAGAGTTTGTCAACGCTCTGTCGAAAGTCGTGGGTTTTCTCCGGGCGTTCCGGTTTCCTCCCACAGGGAAAGTTGACTGGGTGGGTTATCGGATAAACATAGTAGGAAAGTAATATCACAATTGTTGTAAAAATAAATAGTCTAAACGTAATCGGTCGCTGAAAAGCCCCGATGGGGAGTGAGCTGAATAATCATAATTATATATGTTCTAGGAACAGTAGGAAGTTGACCAGCTCAGTTAAATCGGGTCAAGTAAAGACCTTTCATATGCGGTGTTAAAGTCATTGTAATTTGTGGTGTACTAAAAAATAATAAATATTTTCCATTTCCCTTTCCATATATAAATGCACTTTCAAGATGTTTGCTGAATCATTCAAGTTTACACCCTTTAAGGCCTTCAACGATGTCTTAACTGCGATAAGTTTCAAATCAATCAACATGGAAAGTCAATAATTTGTGTGTGTCACTGCAGCTACCAGCATAAATATGCATGGTTTAACTAATAAGTATACGTCATAGGGCAGCAGATCAGGCCCGCTATTAGGATTCTGAGACAACAAAGTCGAGCACCGAAGGTACGAGCCGTCTAGACGGGTCTGGGGGCATCCCCCCAGAAAAGTTTAGATTTCCTGAATCTCAGATTAGCTATTTCCAGCATTTTGAGGAGTGTTCCAACAAGAAATTAACCTTATAAACAGTGACACAATTACTGCAATTTTACAGTCTCCCAAATGTAATCCAGTCTCAAAAGGCAACATGATGTGATGATGCGGTAATAAAGTATTATCTCATTCACCACACTTCAAATTCTACAGGTACTGTATTACATGTATTGGGGTACTTGACATCGACACATTCGTCTTCTCAGTGTCACTTACTGTAAGAGCAAGATATATATAGGGTGGTCCCTTTGGAGTATCTTAGCTTGGAACTGACTAAACTAGAATTTCTTCCTAATTAAAATGACATTTCATGCCTTTTTCCACAACCAAATTATTTCAGCCATGGTTTAGGTTTCTGGCGATGTTTAAATTTCAGTCCCCAATTTCAGTGACGAACCTGCAGATGATGGTCAAATTCCGAAATGTTAACAACTTAACACCATTTTCTCACTTTGATATATAATTGCTGGTTGACCACCTACTACAGGTAGTTCTTAGGGACTTGCACTGGGGAGGGGGGGGGGACAAAATTGCCGACTAGAGGGCCAGTAAGAGAGCTGGGGGGACATGTCCCCCCCAGTCTGTTAAAGAGGCCCTGAGTATGTTAGTGTCACTCCAAGTTGCAAATTGCGGTTACGTTCTGGTAGGCAAGTTATGTACTGTACTACACAATTGTTACAATTTCCATTTATGTTTTTTTGGTGCAAACTACATAATATTTTTAGCTACCAAAAGCTCTACCACCATTACTTAAAAAAACAGAACATTTATTGCGACATGAAAGGCCTAACTCTTTTACTGTCTGGACTGTAGTGTCATAATATTAACAAGCTTTCGTTGGTAGGGATGCAACCACCTGCATGAAAAATATAAGGAGAAGTTCGACGAAGGCCCCAGATAGTACAATGTGCGTCTCATATTACTTAGTAAAGTTTTATACGAACACTTTCTTCTAAAGGGTGATGGCATGGCCATGGTTATGAAATATTGACTGACTCTTGCGTATAGGGCAATCATGCATGTGGCGATGTGTATCTGATAAAATAAGAATAGCTAGACTTATCATAACAAATATTATTATGGCATTAAGTGCTTCAGACGTCCCAGATCCCGATGCTTCAGACTTCCCAGATTCCGATGCTTCAGACTTCCTAGAATCCGATGCTTCAGACTTCCCAGATTCTGGTGCATGTGGCATTCCCGTTGTTGACATTATTGACCTGTACAAAATTTAATCGAATTCGATTGGATAATTCTCGATACGTGATAAAATTTCTTGCACATAAATAGAAGCCGAACTTTCATCCAGCATACAATCCACACAGAATTTCTACAGACAGAAATAAAGGGGAAACATTTTGGACCTCAACCTTAAAATAATGGTAAGTTGTTTTATAATACACTCAAGATTTTAATAGTTATTTTGGATAACATATTCACACTGTCTATAGTTTAGCTGAATACTCTGCAATTAATTCAAGAAATGTTTGGTTGATGAGGGTTTAGACTGTTTCCCGCTAATATTTTAACCTGAATTATTCTGGAAGTAATCGTTAAAAGAATTGCGAAAAATAACCAATTTGTCTACAAAATTAGTACGTATAAATACATTGTCTTTTAAAGCCAAACTAAATAAAGCTAATATATTTAATGTTTATTAATAGGGAATTGTTCTTCAACTGGCAGTGCTCTCGTTTGTACTGTTATTAACGGATATCAACGCTCTCCCGCAAACCACAAGAGTAATCAAACTCGCTTACGCGGTTTCGAAGGCGACTTACCTACCGATCCAAGGATCCAAATACCTCCAGAATGGTAAGATAATAGAAAATACAGGTTTGCCCACGACATCCGTACCTCGATGTCCTTCCAATTACCCAGAAGAACAAGCGGCTTTGTGCTACCAATCTGATGTGTAAAGGCAAGTGACTGGGCATTCGTGAGACCCGTTGGTCCAGTCTGTTGGGGTTGTCCATCGAGCCACCCATCCGAAGAAGCGTCTCTCTGTTATCGTTATTGTCCAAGAGATAAACCTCATAAATCTACCTTCAACTGCATCGGAGATTGTCCAAGTGGTTATCGAAACGACGGTTTGACCTGCTTTCGTGACGCTCACATTTTTAACTCAGACAACAGTGCATGTTCTTGGTATGATAAATGTGGACTTACGTTCAGTAGAGGTTGTTCAAAATGTCCCGCTGGTTACCATAACGACGGATGCGCTTGCAGAAAAGACCCTCATGCTATTTCCCGTCCAAAGTACATTCGTGGCGTTGGTGTTGTTCTCAGAAGTTACGGGCGTGGTGTCGGCAAACTGAAAATGTCTTCTCCGAAGTACGAAACCGCTTATGACACACCGGCGTGTAGTATTGGTAATTGGCAAGCGATAAGTTTTGTGAACAGGAGTAATGCAGTGTTGAAATTTGTCAACGCCAACCAACGCTTAATTGTCTTTGGTTTCGGAAGAATTGATCTTGCCGATAACTTGATAAAATATGTCGATATCCAGCATTCTTCTACAACTGTGAATGGCCGCAACGTTCAACCTCCACAACGGATTCAAAGATTGTTACAACTACATTGCCAACTGGTTTGAACAACAATATCAAGCAGCAATTTCTATACTGGATACAAAATCATTCTTACTGGTCATAGTATTGGAGGTGTTGAAGCAGTCATTGCTGCCGTGTATGCTGCTGAAAAGTTGAATCATGCTCCTGATGCTGTGATAACATACGGTGCTCCACTGACTGGTGATCAAGCTTTTGTTAATTATTACAGAAGCGTCGTTGGTTGTGGACGTACTCAGAGGTTCACTCCAAAAGGTGATATAACTACGTCCGCGGGTATTTCCACGTCTGTCCTGCGACCGAAGTTGATAGTGGTCGTATGTCCCAGGAAATTGATGATCTTTACATTGGCTACCAAAACGGTTTGGCAGCAAAGTATGGAAATTCCAACTCTATCAAAGCTGGATGTGACATTTCTATATGATTTATAGAAAGAAACTGAACTGATTAGACTGAAATTTTGATTAGTATTTTAGAACGATCATAACATTGAATCAAATTGTAGGATACCAAAAGTAGTTATTGAAGTAGAATTGACTCATAAATTCAAAAGCATTTATATAATTAATGAAGTGTGTTTCATGTTTTAACTTTTAAAATACCACTAAATAATGATGTAGCAACATCAAGTGGTATTCTCGTTCTTTACCAGGATAGTTTGGGCTGTAAGTTAATTAACGCTTTTCCAAACTGTCATGTGTTAACCCTGAGTACCTTAAGTATCCGATCAACTCTCGTACGAGACTCGAATGTATTTTGCAAGAAACAGGTAAAATGTCTGCCTTCTAAAATTATATTCGCCAATCGTTTAAGGTGTCTCCCTACAGTTTACTAGAAAATGGAAGATCGCCGATATAGACCCAATTTTTCAACAGTTCCTATATGTTAAAACAGAAAGAAAATCCGATTAGAAAAATAATAACTACAGAGTTTTTCGGGGGGGGAGGAATCCCAATTGCTGTTGCTATAGCAACAATGACGCTTCAAAATGGCCGATATTTTCGTTAAAGTTATTTAACTTGAAAATAACTTCGGTTATTCCCATTTCTTGTTTCATAAAAAGAATTCGTTTTGTATTTTTCAAAATAACTTCGGTTATCCCCATTTTTTGTTTCATAAATTCGTTTTGTATTTTGAATCATTGTGATGATTTTGTAAAATACTCAAATTGTCACTATTTTCACAGCCCCCCTTTTTCCTGTTTGCCATTTATAAGTGCCCCCTTTCACAGTCATTTTTTTTAAAGCCCCCAAGTTTCTCCTCAGCCCCCTCTGTATATAATAAATAATGAGCAGTCCCAACCTCGTTCCCAGGGCTTTCCCCTTTTTGTCATTGGGAACGAGGTTGGAGCAGTCCCTAATCAACCAGCAATTATCAAAGTGCTAAACATGATGAAAAGTCGTCGTCCACTCAATGTTTTGTACTATGCCCAGTACAATTGCAATAAATAGGTGATATGTTACGGTAATATATGAAGCTATTCCTTAGGGAGTGAGTTGATTTTTAATTTACCATTACAAATTTTGAGTCCGCGTTTACAAATTTTTGACTCCGCGTTTTACAAAGTTTTGACTCCGCGTTTTGCAAATTTTTGACTCCACGTTTTACAAATTTTGGACTCCGCGTTTTACAAATCCACTCCGCGTTTTACAAGTCCACTCCACTCCGCGTTTTACAACATGCCGGATGTTATGTAGCATAATTTTGTGGTTAATGGAATTGAAGGCATTGGTTGCGCATGCATCGAGTCATTTAAGGCAGTCGCTCTGATCTGCGTAAAAAATTGAAAATTGACCACTACCGTGCATGCAGCCCGCACACGTTATTGCTACTTTGTAACTGTAGTTGATGTGAAAATAGACTGAATTGTTCAGTATAATTATGACAATGTTATACCATGACAACCGTAATTGTTAGCAGCATGGTATGGAATAGTATGGTATAGTATGGTATAGTATGATATGGTATGGTATGGTATGGTATGGTATAGTATGGTATGGTATGGTATGGTATGGTATGGTATGATATGGTATGGTATGGTATGGTATGGTATGGTATGGTATGGTACGGTATGGTATGGTATGGTATGGTATGGTATGGTATGGTATGGTATGGTATGGTATAGTATGGTATATTATACAAATAATGAATGTTTATGAGTGCAATGGTAAGAATATTTTCGTGAGATGAAAGATGGAATGTTCCATTCAACGAGGCGACAGCCGAGTTGAATGGAACATTCCATCTTTCACCGAATGAAAATATTCTTACCATTGCACGAAAAAACATTCATTTTTCGTTTTATATAATACCAAAATCGACTAATCGATTGGTGATCGCTAGATAGTATACTTCAAAATAAGGTTTCCGTTTTTATAACGTAGAAAAAACTATCCTAACGCAAAACTAAACCCTAACCCTAATATTAACCCTCACCCTAACCCCTAACCTAAACCCTAACCTAACCCTAATTTATTTTAATTATTTTAAACATTGATATAAAAACGGAAACCTTATTTTGAAGTATACTATCTAGCAATTGCCCTAATAGATTCGTATGAGAAGCATTTTGAGGGATGCGATTTATCGAAAACCGACAAAGAGTGCAATAGCTGTTATCGTAATTGAATACGCCGCTGCGGCAAACCAGCGGTATCTCAGTGGAAGTACGCACGAAAACGAGGCTAAAGGGTCAAAAAACACAAAATATGACCCTATAGCCTCGTCTCGATGTTAAAATAATGCAGATACCGCTGATCCGTAGCATAGACGTATTCAATTACGATAACAGCTATTGTACCATACGTTTTATTCCATTGCACTCGCAGAGAGTGCAATGGAACGTATTCCATTCCACTCTTGGGAAATGGAATTTTCTATTCAATATAACGTGACCATAAACAGCCAATTAAACGATCAGAATTAAATAAGGTATTTTATAATATAGCATTTGTAAATTCTGAACGCTGATTGGCTAAGAGCCGTGTTGATATAACTCAATGTCAACACGGAAACGTCGGAAAATTTCTTTCTTTATGTTTCTTTGTGCTATATTATAAAACAAATATAAATCCAGACTCCGTTGTTGCAATGGCATCATATAACCTATACCGTAG
>CACRXK020013130.1:0-14345 GCA_902702795.2 Paramuricea clavata
CCCCCCGAATATAAGCTCAGTGGCCCACAACGTTATTTGACATTGTCTTTTAATACAGCAGAGAACGACATTTAAAAAACATTGTCATTGTCTTAGCATACTGTAATACATATTCGTTTCTGTTCGATCGAGTTCACTCTTACGTAGGTTTAACACTTTAATATAAGCTATTATATCATATAAAACTTACAAAATGACCTTCTCTTCCATGTAGTGAAAATGTACAAAAGTGCATTTTCAAAGTACTGACAAAAACGTGTTCATGTGCATGCACATGCATGTCACGTGCATAACTCTATTACACTCCCGGAGTTGACTGGTTATATAACAAGCATGGTTTAAAAACTATTCAATATAGACTGTATAAAGAATATCTTTACAGTTCCTTCTTGAAAGTTTACCCTTGATTGCAGCCTTTCGTCTCGCACAATGTCCTTGATCTTTTACAACATGATCACAATTATCTCGTTCAACAACATCAGATCTCGTATCTGGTTCAATATGTAACTCCAGAGGGATGAGCTGCTGGATAGGGCGTCACAACACAGTCGTCTTTCCTCGCTTCAGAATTCATAACCTTGACTTTTGCTGAACGTGTTATGCCATCATCATTCTTTATTAACTCTTCAACCTTAGCTAGTTTCCCAAAAACTTGGGGAACACTGTCGTTCTTGATCACCACTATATCACCAATGGATATTATCTCTCGTGATGGAGCATCAAGCGCTGACAAACTTCTCGCAGGCTGAGAAGATATTTATTCCTCCATCTCTTAGTAAAATTACCCAAAAGGCATTTATGTTTAGCTTTCTTTGTTAATGACTGGCAAGTGCTTATCATGTCAAAATGTCGCTCGTTTGGCAGTAGAGAAATTCTCCGTCCGTAAATGAAGTCAGAAGGTGTCAAGGGATAGGAAACACCTTCATCATCGTCATAGACATAGGTTAGAGGTCGGTTATTAATTGTTGTTTCAACTTCAACTAGAATCGTTCTCAAGGCTTCGAAATTCAAAGATGTTATTCCCAGAATTTTCTTCAAACACCGTTTGACGCTTTTTACCATATGCTCCCAAAAGCCTCCATGCCATGGGGCTTTTTCTGTAATATATTCCCACGCTACACCCTTATTCGCTAGAGCTCTTTGTACTTCGGCCGATCTTAGGATATATTGAACTTCCTTCGACACAGACTTAAACGTTTTAGCGTTGTCAGTTAGGAGCGTTGGGAGGCCTCTTCGTGACGCAAATCTTCGAAAGGCCTGAAGAAATGATTCGGTAGATAAATCAGTAACAAGTTCCAAATGAATGGCCCTAGTACTTTGGCAAGTGAATAGACAAATGTATGACTTGTGTGTTCCACTATCGGCTGTTATATAAATCAGACCGGCAAAGTCAATCCCAGAGTTAGTAAAGGGAGGGTCATCGCTAACTCGACCATGCGGTAGTTGTGGTTCCATTGGGGTAGTGAATGGCTTGCCTTCTATTTTCGTACATGTTATGCATCTCCTAACAATTCGTTTGACCGCTTCTCGGCCACGCGGAACCCAAAACCTTTCGCAAACACCATTCAAAGTCTCTCGTATACCGTCGTGACAAACCCTTTCGTGGCACTCTCAAATGATAAATTCTGTGAATCTACGTTTCAGGGGCATGAGAATTGGTGATTCCGCACTGTCTGAAATGTTAGAGTTGGGTATTCTACCTTCACATCTAATAATACTGTCCTGATCGAGAAAAAGTCGAAGTTGCTTAACCAACTTATTCGATTGTCCATTCTTCAAACACGATAATTCTTCAGCAAAGGAATCGTTCTGAATGGATTGGACCCACAATTTTTCTGCTTTGTGTAATTCTTCAGCTCTTCATTCTGTTGCAAATGGACCACTCTGCTTTCGAGCTTTCTTAACAAAGCGTAGGACTCTGGCTGTAATACGTAGTACTCTTTCTTTCAAACTAAATTTCTCAACGTTGATAATCTTCTCTAAATAGATACAGGCATCGGTACATTTTCAATGGCTTGTTAAGGAGTGGGTAACTAAGGTTTTTTTTATAATCTCAGTATTAGCCAATTCATCATGTTGGGTCGATTGAGGATCGGTTGGCCATTTGGTCCTTGGGTAGTTGCATAGGAAATCAGGACCTTGGTAGGTCCATAGGAAATCAGGACCATTCAACCACTTGTTGTTACCCACAAGATTGTGTCCGGAACATCTGCAAGACGGCAGGTCAGCTGGATTCAAATGACCAGGACAATGTTTCCAATTCACTTTATTGGTCAGTTCTCTTATTTCCTGGACGATTTTGGATATATTGCTTCCAATTCTTGTTGTATTTTATTCAACATAAGGTTGTAAAGGAAGGACCTTAGTATCGAACGCTTGCCCTATAAGGACACTTGAACTAAATCGCATTGCTGTTTAGAGAACCGTTTATCGCCAAATGTATTTAGATTGAGCGTTTCCCTTTTTAACGGAACTAGACCAAGTTTGCATTTGGGTTCAGTTGGTGGGCTCTTGGGTGGGTTGGTAGGGGTCTTAAATACCAGGCAAATCGATTGGTGGTGTTTTCCACTACAACGGCAACAACTTTTACTAGGTTCACACTGATTAGCTCTGTGATTTTTACCCAAGCATACGAAACATCTATTATCTCGCCTGAGAATTTGTTTACACGTGTTTATGTCTACTACCCTTTGGCATGAGGCTGAGAAGTGCAAATCATTGCAGTATGCACCACGGCAGAATTTTGATTGGGGTCAGCTTTCTTGAGCTACTAATGAAGCAGCGCCAGTTGTTGGAAATTTGTTGGGTGGCGGTTTTCTACTATCACTATTAATCTTAACATTTCCCCTATCTCTCGTGCTTCCACTTCTTTCAATATGACATCTAAAATGTCAGATATGTCCCAAATTTCCTTTGTGGTTTTACATGCAATTTGAACTCTAACTTCTTGGGGTAGTTCTGCCATAATAACGGGAATCAACAGGCTTCCGTATTGCTTCGAATTAACACCCAAGGAAGCCAGACCTCTGACGTGTACACTAATTTTATCGTAAATATATCTCAACTGCGAAGGTTTGTCCACAGTACATGCGGGAATTTTCATTAATTCATCCATGTGGGCAGATATGATTTGTTGGGATTTGCCGAAACGTTGTTGTAAAATTTCTATAGCTTCTTGATAATTGTCACCTGACACAGACCTTGCACTGCACGAAGTGCACGCCCTTCTAATAACGAGTTTAAATAGTTGAATTTGTCTATCTTCAATAATTCTGGGTTTGTATGCACTGCACTTTCAAAAGTGTCCCAAAAAGTATGATAATTCGTTATATCTCCCTTAAACTTTGGCAACACAAGCTTTGGTAACTTTGGGCGATTGTAATTTGATTCGATGTATTATTATGATAAACTGGCGAAGGAGACTGTTCGGTTAATGAATTGTTCCCTTGTGAATTAATAGACACTTGTTCAGTAATATTTGACGTACCTGGGTTCGATGAAGCTTGTAATTCCGAGTCCTGTGTCGCTGATTGAGAACCTATCGTGTTTATTCTGTACGCTTCGCTTTCGATATTCGTTGCTGTTGACTTTGTTGATTTAATACAGTATCGTGTTCGTATATATTCGCCGCTTTTAACTGAGATTTCATTTGATTTTCGACAATAATGTTTTTTCACGTGAACCGCTGTGACGTCACTAGAATTTAGTGTCCGTCATGTTGGTGGAGTAAAACGCGTCACATGCGAGGAACTTACTAGTGTTTACTTATAGCTGTGCCAAATCTATTTGAAATATTCTTCAATATGCCGGCTTTTTGTGTAGTTTTAAACTGTTCAAATGACAAATCTGAACGTGAAGATCTTTCTTTCTACCGGGTGCCGACAGTTATTAATAATCAAGGTGAGATTTTGTGAACCAAATCACAGAAAAGTGTAGGAGAAGCATTAATGTGTTAAGCAGACTATATAACTCTTGACGAAGGGCCTTCGCTTGAAACGTTGAGTTTCTGCTTATTTTCCCCGAGCCGACGGCGCGAAGCGCCGTGCAAGGGTACTAATTCCCCCCGGCTATGTACACCCGGGGAAACGAAAGCATTAGCGAAGCCTAAAGTTCATCAAATATCGCGGGCATGGGTCACCAACTGCGGGTGGTCATCCTCACTGATCTCAAAAATATGGCGGACTGTCATGAATAGCGAACACTGTGATTGGTCCAATCTAAAGTCTGCATTATAACGACTGCATGACGACAGCAAAATAGCAAACATTTCTTTATTTGATGATTGATAAATTTCTTGCATGCATGTATTTTCTAGTTAAGGTAGTAATATAACCACTCAGCACAGCATTTTTATATGCATATTCTCTTGTAAACCCATTTAGCTGGCATGTGCTCTACTTTGTTATTTGATGATTGATAAATTTCTTGCATGCATGTATTTTCTAGTTAAGGTAGTAATATAACCACTCAGCACAGCATTTTTATATGCATATTCTCTTGTAAACCCATTTAGCTGGCATGTGCTCTACTTTGTTATTTTACTTTGTCTAATACAAGGCAATTTTATTAAATGGGGAGCATTGGGTGTCAGTGGGTTAACCGGACTTCCTGCTCATGTCTCTGGTGAAACCATTTAGCCATAATGCACCCTACTTTGATATTTTACTCTTACTCTATCTAATGCCAGAATAGTTAACATTATAAGGAGAATTGTTGCGAACTGTGATTGTTTTAATTAAACTAGATTGATTATCTAGACCCAATGCCTAAAATAAGGAGACAACTAATTGGATAAAGTTTCCCAAAGAATGAAGCAGACTCTTTGTTCTTAAATAGTTAAAACAATAACACTTTTAAATGGAGGGGAACAAGATAGTTGTAAATATTACATAATGTATTATAGTTGTAATTAGAAATTATTATTTGACAAAACAAAACAAGCAGATTACTGTAGGTTGAAAATAATGTTAAAAATATAGTCAAATAGCAATATTACAACAATATATAGAAAGTAAGAAATGAAAACCCCTATCACATATTTAATTACTCATCTGCAAATTTAAAACCCTCAAAAACAAAGTCCTCTTCTAAACCTGGTGGTGGGAAGTGTGCTCGAATACAACTAACTGCACAAGATGGCAAGGGGACCCTTATCTATTTGCCTAATATATCCAACACCACCTAACAAACTGCCTGTAAGCAACATCATGTCTTCGTTTTTTGTGCTCAGGCCCTTCATGTGCCTTTATGCCATAGTGTATGTTGTCTATAATCGCTCCAAGCAACTCGCAAGACCCAATAATTCAGACATAAATACTGAAATGCAGGGTTATCAGTAATACATTCTGGGATGGGTCTCTCCTCAATTTGTGCTGCTTCTTGGTTTATAGAAACACAAGTTGGGATCTCTTGGCAGCAAATACTTTCCTCTTCCCTATCCATTATTTGGCAGTGAGTACACATGGCGAACAATTTCGTACAGTATGGCGCAGAGCAATGACGAGCATGCGCATTACAAAAAAAAAAGATTCGAAAATCATAGGAAAAGAGCTTACCTGAGGAGTTTTTCATTAATAAATATTGTTTGAATGTAGATAATGAGTTCTCACAAGTTCCTGTGATATTTGATTTGCTTTTTCTTCAGATATAGTCTTCGTTCGAGTGCCCAATTCGTCTTGAAACTGGTTCCACAAATCCGTTCAAAAATCTTGTATAAATTGCATTCGCGGCCATACTAATCACCCTTCCAAAGCCAAAAAGTCATAACTAAATGTTAGAAAGTAGACAGAAAGATTGAAACTTTGTCGTTCTCACAAGTTCAATTTCACTGTGTAAATATCCTTTATTCACTTCGTGCCATATACAGTCTGAAATATTTCGCTTAAACCACTTCCAAATTTCTTTTAAAATCAGCAAGAATTAGACCAAGAAAAGCCTTTTCCCAGTGCGCCATAGTCCGCGAAAATGGAAAAACAAGTATCAAATTTTGAAGCAAATCCATTGCTAAATTCAATCAAACTTTTGAGAAATGTGTCCGCCATCTTTAATTTTGAAGCATTGAAACCATGGTTACCAAGTTTATACGGGGTTTCCGATGAAAACAAGGTACACCGAGGGAAATAGAGGTATTTCTAGGAGTCTTTATCACGATTAATAAGGTAATAATACTCATGAATATACTAGAGTTATGCAAAAATGTCAGATGATTTCCGGCATTGCATAAGACAATTCAAATGGAAAGTGCAGCTTGGTCATCCGGATTTAAGTTATGCTGGCAAAAGACGAGAAAATAAACCAATTTTTGCCCTGGAAATTCCGTATCCCTTACTAAAAGAATGGGACAGACTACTTTACAGCGGTGGTCTTGATGGAAAGACTGTCGATAGTCAGATTGCTCTTGATTATATCGCTCTTCTTGAACTATCTATACCTGGTTCAATCTTCGTGTTTACTGATGATCAAGAAATAAGAAGCCAAATAAACGACAATTTATGGAAAATTTCTGCATCAGTTGCTCAGTTATACAAGAAAACAAAAGGAAGGAAGCGTAAAGAACTGGATTCCAGAGTCAGGAAATTTCATGTGTTCTCAGGTCAAACAAAGTCACAAGAAGAGTATCAAAAGGAAATTAATCAACTCAAAAGTGAGTCAGAAGAATGGAGAAGTAAGTATCAAAATCTTGAAGATGAAAAGCAAAATTTGTACAATGAAATGCTAGAAGTCATAAATCAAAGAGAGAGAGAGTGATTAATCACTTACAAAATGAAAACCAACAATTATTGAATTACATAGCTGATATAGAAAAAGTAGCTCAGATTCAGTGTCAGTACAAGGGAAAGCATCTCTCGTCAAGTCAGAACAAGGGCAGGATCTTGAAAACATTTATATCAAGAGCTGAATCTGCCCTCTGGTTCAGTAAGCATTTTGGTTTGGATGTTGAGAGCATACTGGTAAAGGAATCAGATACAGGTAAAAAACATACAGTTATTTTGGAAGCTGGCACTAAAGAAACCCAAGACCCAACTGCTAATTCTGAGCCTGGTGAGAAGAACAACCGATATAATATGACCGAACAACAAAAAACACAGATTGAAGAAATCCTGTTTGTTCTCGATAAATTTTGTGTCGGTGATGCATTTTACCATGAATTCACCATGATCACAAATGGCTTGCCAAAGTCCTATCTTATACAACAATGTAGAAATGACCTGAACAAGCTCTGCCGTATTGATCCTCTCCCAGGAAAACTTCCTGGGTCTAAAGTTCATTCTCTCAGAGATGTAATAAAGGATCATATTCTTGATTATATCAAAGAAAATCCTACTTTTGATCCAGCCAAAGAAAACATTCAAATCAAGATAAGTGGTGACGGGGCGACAATGACCCGAAATGCAAGCTTTATATTGCTTTCATTCTCCATCTTACAAACTGGTCAAGAAGTAATGTCAGCAGAAGGGAATTGAACAATTGCAGTTGTAAATGGCAAAGAAGAGTACAGTACTCTGAAAGAGTCATTTGGGGAAATATTTAGTGAAATAAATGGAATGATTTCAGAGGGAACTATTAATACTGGCACACAAGAAATAAAAACTGAATTTTTCCTTGGGGGTGATTATAAATACATATTGATCAATGCTGCTTCAGCTAATTATGCATGTGCGTGGTGCAAAGTACACAAACTCGACAGATGGAAAACAGATCATGATTACAAATACTTCAACATACCCCCCATGGCCAGAACATTGCAACAAATCAGAGATCTGCTGCAAGATTCTAACAATAATTATGGATGCATTAAAGACCCATTATTAAATATTGAACTGGATCATGTCATAGTCGATGAACTCCATTTGTTATTGAGAGTAACCGACATTTTAATGACAAATTTAATAACTGAAGCAATGGAATGGGATAAGGATGAAGGATTTGAGAAGAGAAGTGGAGCTAAAAATGTTCATCTGGAAAAATTAATTAACACCATACAATCTTGTGGTGTATCATTCCAAGTATGGGAGAAAAAAAATGCGGTAAAAAGAGTGGGAAGTATGACTGGACTAGCCTAATGGGGAATGATAAAAAAAAGTTGATGAACTACTTACCGGACAAGATGATGGAGTTCTTAAAGCCTGAAACTGCTGAAGCAGTTATTAAATTGTGGAAAGATTTTCAAAGTGTTTATACAGTTGTGAGTAATTGGGAACCCAAGTCAAGTGCAATGGAATTATGGAAAATGGCAAAGGAGTGGGTAAATTCTTTTGTAGCATTGAGCGGCAAAAGGGAGGGATATGAGCGAATGCGTGTTATGCCATACATTCCTATAATGGCAGTCCATATTCCTTGGTTTTTTGAAAAATATTCTGCAGTCAAGATGTTCACAGGACAGGGTGTCAAGAAAAATGACGTTGCTCGCTCTATAGTTCTACAGAAGTCAAATAAGTGGGATTCAACAGGAGACGTGCTTCGTTTTGAATCAAGACAGTGGCTCTTCAAAAACAGAGAGCGAGAACCACGAGAATACAATAAAAGAAATTTAGAGTACTGGAATAATGAGATAAAGAAAAAACATTGTGGACCTGCTCAACAATACAGGGCACAGGATATAGGAGAAAACACTTGCAACCCGTCAACAAGTGGCCCCATACAAACCCCTCCTGTCAACATTGCAAAGATGACCGTTCCTCAGCTAAAGCACCAACTGAAACAGAAGGGGATAAAAGGGATTTCAAAAAAGTCAAAACAAGAGTTAGTTGACATGTTAACATCTATAATTTAACATTGTTTGATAACACTATGATCAGCTGGTAGATCAAATTATTTCTCATTTGAGTTCTTTTATCTCTAGTGTTAGGATATTTAATAAGATCATTAAAACTCTTGAAAGTTAAATTATGTGCTATTGTCCAGAGTACAGGGTTTTGCATTGACTTTATACTTGAGCTACTTTTCTCCAGTCATGGCAGAAAATGGCTTACAGCTTACTTGATCCTAAATTAAAACAACACACTGCATGTATTCATTTGCTCATTATTTTTAACTAGCCACAAATACTTGCTTTAAGCCTATTTTTACATTGAGAGGAAAAGTGAATATATCCTTAGCCACCTGAGTGATGTTTTCAGGGGCATGGTCCATCACATACATAAGTAAACGTTTAGTACAAAAACAATAAATGTAACTATTTATACAAATAATTGCATTTTCTTATAGACCAGTTTTACAATCATTCATTTGGGAAATCATCGGCAGGCTAAAACACCATGTTTGTTTTGGAGGGACCACCAAAGATCGCTCACATTGATGTGTGTGCATGATTGCAAAACTGGTTTATATTTTAGATTTTTTAACTTTAACCCATTGAGCGTCAGCACTCTCCCCTTGACGAGTAACATCGTCTGGTATTAGACAGAATAAAATAATAAAGTAGGGACATCAGGGCGTAATGCGCATTAATGGGTTAAAGTTACATTCAAAATATACAGCTATGGAAACTATGTTGAAAGAACCGAAAATGGTTGCCGTATAAAGTCAACTAACAGTTTTTCTTGAGGCATTCTTGGCGCAGGCGTTAGAATGCCATTCTGTATCACTGAGACTTTGGGTGACCAGGATAAAAGGGAACGGATCTTGATCGGGTATTTTATGATAACTCCATCACCATTCGTATCCAGACAATGATCCCATCCAGTAAAAAAATTGAAGTCCCCAAAATCATGCCTATCCAAGAACACTGATTTGCCATCTTGGGAAAGCCTTCCTTTGCTGTAAAAACAGTGTCGATAGCAGTCATGGTGGAAAGAAACGCTAGATGGTGGTCTAGCTTTGCTCTTCAGTCTTACCACAATTGCCTGCAGCAATGTATCCAGATTTGCATGTAGTCTTTCGGTGTTAACAGGGGGTCTGTCATATGTCCTGAACAAATTAAAAATGGTTTAATTAAAGTTCAATTTTAATTCTAAAGCTTTTTGTGAAATGATTTAAATATTGCTTAAGATTAATGTCAGCGAACTTTTCCCCTTCTTTAAATTTTGCTAACTATTCACACAAATATTGTCAACTCAGTAATTGCCCTGACTTTAAAACAGGCCAAGCAAAACGTCACATATTATTTCCAGGGGGTTGTGAATATCACTTTTTGTGAACTGTTAACCAAGTAAAAAGCATCGCACCAACATGAAATTTTGAGCTAATGAGCAATGACAATATTTATCAGGGAATAAATGCCCAAACACGAGATATCACTATAAAAATTGCATATGATATTGATAAATGGGCAGGGTCACCATTTTATACCTGATGAGGTCTGGAGTAAGATCTTCCTCGTCTTCCCAAGAACAATTAAGAGCAATTAAACAGACTGTAATTTTTCCATTTTATTAAATATTTGTTCTGTAAGATAAAAGGAAGACAAATATATTCACCCACTGCATGTTAATATCATGTAAATTTGTGACCTAAAATTATAAAAATACTAATACTTGTCTTTACCGTTCTATTTATCACACGTCGTGAGATAATCCTCTCAACTTCATAAAAAATGTCTTCTGGAGGTTTTCTTCTTTTCTCTGTCTTTGTTTTGTAAAGTATGTCTGTTGTTAAGTTGTGTAATTGTTTATAATAACCTGTACGTGGACGATCCCGGGAAGATAATCTTTCCGCCATATTGGATTCCGCGCCTGCGGTACATGTCGCTATAATTTTCGTGCCTGCGGTGCATTCCACTGACTGTACGAAATTGTTCGCCATGAAAGGCACCTACATAATGCCAAGTTCCAATTTAATCATAAGTTAATTTGGGTTAAACCAAGTTAATTTGGGCTAAAGTTGAATTTATGATTTTCAGTCATGTTTGATTCATTGAAAATTATAATAATTTAATATAAGTACAAACATAATAATGTATAATAATGCCACCCATAATAATGTACAAACAATTAAAGCACTAATAACCCTAGTTGTGCATGTTGCTGAAAAAGCTTAACCTACATATCTACAAAATAAATAATAGAAGCAAATTTTAGTAAATAATTACCAGTTTGTGTCCTGAAGTCTGGTGGTTTTGTCAGAACTTGACGAAGATTCCAAAGCAATTTCTTCCAAATCTTCATGGTCACCGCTTGAGTCGGTTTCAACTGGTTCAAACACATAAGGTTGAATCATGTTTATGTCTCTTTCGACGTTCATGTCTTTGCTATAACTCGATCCACTGCTTCCTAAACCATCACTCAAAGATTTGTTTGAGTAATCAATATCCATTTCTCTTGATACAGTATTTCTCTTAAATTTATGAATACTATTTCGTCTTTGTTTACATGTATATCAGAAAATTAAAGTACTAAAGCCGTCAAAATTAAAGTACTAATGACGTCACAAGGTAAAACCGCTCTGTGATTGCAGCTTCACTTTGATGTACAAAATGGCGGCTGCGTTATACGTAAATTTTAGCACATTTATCGCTTTATTTCTCGACTTGGTTATAACTTGGACATATGGGACTTTGTGTGAGAGGTAAGCATTATATGATCTTTCATATCAACCTAAGTTGTTCTGAACTCTGACTTACCCTTTAAATTTTGGCTAATATACAGTATCGTACCTGTAAAAGATCAGCTGTGAGTAAAGCCCATTTTCCATTGTGCAAACAGTAAAAAGGGTGGAACCAGGGACGCCGGAACAATCATAAGGCAAAGGGGGGCGGACTCACACCAAGGGCACCTCTCTAAAGCAAAACTTCAAAATCTTCCGCAAAATTTTTTCTAACTTGAAAAATTTCGGCTACCCCCCCGGTCACCAAAAAAATTTCGGTCAGTGTACCATTTCAGGGGTCAAAAAATTTTTCCGGACATACCAAAAGTCAAATATAAACTATAAATTGTCTGAATCTCATAATTTTCGTACAAAAAGCATCGTTGTAAATGTGATTTATCACGTATTTTTTATAACTAAAAGGGCACTTCTGCCCCACCCCCTAGCAAAAGGCAAGGGGGGCAGCCGCCCCCCCTGCCCCCCCCCAGTTCCGGCGTCCCTGGGTGGAACTGATCCAACGTTTTCCATGGCAAATTTCTTCGCTGACTAATCACATTGTAAATATTTTTTCCCTTCAAACAAATTTGTGGCACACAGATTCATCCAGTGGAAAATGGGCTTAAAATAGAGTAAAATAATTAAGTAGGGCACGTATGGGCACATTGTGTACTTGCCTGCAAATAATTCACACCTTGATCCACCATCGTCAATGATAGGTTCCCCCATAAATACCACTTTTATCTTGTTTTGGGGAGAGAACCAACAGCACCTCATACGCTTAAGTATGTAATCATCCAACACACTCTTTCATTGCACATTAATTCGGTTGATCGTAGGGCCAAGATTTCCTGCAGGGTTCTTGTGACATCTGCCAATTCGGTCTTGATATTGTCAGGAACCACAGGTTCCTGGTCAACATGGTCATCGAGATTTACAATATCGGACATTAGGCTTACATATTGTTGTTCTGAAACAGACCAGGCTGACTCAGCACAAACATCTGCATGTTCTTCAATTTCTTCACTGCCAAACTTTTCATAACAAGTGGGCATGTTAAGATCCTTTGAATTGAAGATTGTGTTGGTGTTGAATCAACCAGTCTGGCAATGGTGTTGGTAGACTCATTCTGGTTGAATTCACATGTAGAGGGGCTGCCATCCAAAATAGATCTATTTGCTGTACTTGTGCTTGTGGGAGACAATTGATGCATTGTGGTTCTGAGGATTGTATATTCATTCTCAGTTGTGTTTCCTTCGCTGCTATAACTTTCATCTTTTATTGTAACATAAGCATCAGGCAATATCGTTATTGATTCGTTTGCCCTGATGTATGTAGGACCTTGGCCTGAAATATGTTTTAGAAGCCTTGCATCACATGATAGACCCTGGCCCTGGTCACCCTTCGATTCAATGGAGATTATTTTGTTGTGGACCCTCTGACAAATTCAAGTTTTGGGCATTTTTGTGAACTTGCAAAATTATTTGCAAACTTTTCTTCCAATAGGGCTCTTATATAATTTTAATTAATAGTTAGGTTAAGTTCAATCATTGTTGTAAAACCATGCGAGAACAGCGCTTCTCTTTTTGTTCCTTGAGGAAATTTAGGCTCCTTTGGGCCAGGCATCAATCAATGACATGTTTTGAAACATTGTGTTGTTCGTTGTTTTTAATAGACTTCGATCGTTTTTACCTCCATATTTTCTATTGGGCACAAATCTTTCAAAACGTTCACATGGGTTAGGTGATCTGGGGTGTTGCTAGACCTTCTATGTTCAGCGCTATGGACTACACATGTTTTGTTTTGAGTGCTCAGATCACGTTCTTGGCCTGATGCCACATTTGTTGATGGAAAAAGGGATCTAATTGTTGCTTCTACGCTCGTACCTTCCGAGTCTTAATCGTTCCCTCCTGAATTACTTTGGCTGAGTCTTGTAATTGCTTTTACAAGATCTGACAAACTTTGTAGATTTCTACGAGCTGCCATATTTACATATTTTACAAGCATGCATCCCTGTCAATAAATAATTTGTGTCCTTCTCGCGACATTTTGAAACTTTCAGAACACTGGAAATAAATGTTGGTTTATATTTGCAAAATGCAAACATCGGTTTATATTTGTAAACTTCATATCATGTATTATACAAAATGTCTCTTCATATTTATGAAATATCGTATTTTATTATATAAAGTATACTGCTTTATAGAGATATCGAGCACTGATAAAAAGTGATAATCTCACATGTGAAAATTATCGCTTTTCAATTATTGCTTTTCTGTAGAAATTATTGCTTTTGAAAGAATGTCCTTTATATAATAAACAGAAAAATACATGGGTGCTTGGAAATACCAGATTTATTTCTCGTGTTGAACATGATATCTCACTCATTCTCTGCGCTCACTCGTGAGATATGTTCTCGTTTATATTTGTAAACTTCATATCATGTATTATACAAAATGTCTCTTCATATTTATGAAATATCGTATTTTATTATATAAAGTATACTGCTTTATAGAGATATCGAGCACTGATAAAAAGTGATAATCTCACATGTGAAAATTATCGCTTTTCAATTATTGCTTTTCTGTAGAAATTATTGCTTTTGAAAGAATGTCCTTTATATAATAAACAGAAAAATACATGGGTGCTTGGAAATACCAGATTTATTTCTCGTGTTGAACATGATATCTCACTCATTCTCTGCGCTCACTCGTGAGATATGTTCTCGTTTATATTTGTAAACTTCATATCATGTATTATACAAAATGTCTCTTCATATTTATGAAATATCGTATTTTATTATATAAAGTATACTGCTTTATAGA